>JAQQAE010017241.1:0-11530 GCA_029823295.1 Pseudamia nigra
TGTGTGCTTCTGTATATGATTTCTCCAGCCGTGGTGTCATAAATGATGGTGTTATGAGGGGTATTTATTCAAGTCGGGCTAAGTAGGACATCACTGAAGGCCTAGGTGTGAAATGCACGAACCGCCACTGGTAAAAATTCCCCAGGGACTTTCCTGGTTTGCAGTGATTAAAATCACCCATGACAAAAACAGGTGTGTCTGGTGCAATCTCCTGAAGATGCTGCACTATTTTGGTCAGCATTTGAGTTGCAGTGTCAGCATTACCCTTAGGGTGAATGTAAACAAGACTCACCAACACCTGTGGGAATTCCCTTGGGAAATAAAAAGGATGTAGAGAAACAGTAAGAAGTTCAATGTCCTGTGTGCACAGTGCCTCTCTTATGATGACTGTACTGCACCAGTTTTTATTTATGTACAGACTCAAGTCTCTACCAAGCAACTTACCGGTCACTGAAGGGTCTTTGTCTAAACGGAAGGGACCTCCAAAGCCATCCAACTTCAGATCAGACTGTAAGCCTTGTTCCTTGAGCCACATTTCTGTGAAAGCCAGAATACAAGTACTTTTATACTCCGCCAAGTACTTGACACTTGCCTGAAGCTCGTCAGCTCTATTTTGGAGTGACTGCACCTTAGCAAGAATTATTGTGGGAAGGGGAATCCTTCTCCTGAGCCTCTGACACACACTGCTGCATCTGCCTTTCTTCTTTACCATCGACCTGGAGTCTCAGAGCTGATTCTGTGCAGAAGAATCCGGAGGCCAGATGATCTCCATGGGGAAAGCTTCAGAGGAATCCACAGTGCCCACAATTGTATTGTCAGTTTTAATGATGTACTCTACACTTCATCAAAACTAAAACTGACAAATTTTGTGTGAAAATGTCTAATTTTTACATTAACATCCCAAACACAGTGTGTTTTACAAATGGTCTAGCTTCAATATTCAGCAAAAAAGAGAATGCATCACTAAATAATTGAATAAGCTTATTAATAAAACAAAAAAATGACATAAGACCTGACCAGATCACCCCCACTGTGTTTACAGTGCTAGTAAGCTTCACCTACATTAGAACAAATTGTGAAAATAGCCATTCTACAAGCTGAAAAGCATTGCAAGGTGACAGTGCTTGGTGATATTGGAAAATGTTTGAAAATGTTTCATTATTTTGGACTACATTAATTTGGACTGAGGGGGCACCAGAAAAGCCACTGTGAGAAGTGCACCCAATTGACCAGCAGCGGCCGTGATTAACATCTTATTAGGACTTTACTTGAGGGAATTACCCATAATTCATTGTTTTACAGCTTTGAACTTGGGATCACCAGGTGCTTGCAAAATATTTTAACAGCTTGTATGCTGATTTACATAGAATGAAACATACAAAATCTACATTAATAAGCTTTTAAGACAATTTATTAAAAGAATGTCAAATTAGAGGAATGAAAAGAATTCAAGGCTGAACCGTTTCCATCATGTTTTGACTATTTAAGTAAAATCATATTTGATAGGAAGTTCCAAACGTGCAAATGTATTACCATTACTGTGATGTTTTTGTAGCCTAGGTAATGACTTTATTACTTATTTATATTTATTATATTGTTGCGCTCCTCAGAGAAAACAGACCTGTAACATAAAACCCACAACCAATGTTAACAGCTCAACCAGAATTTTAATTATGCAACCAAAATGGATGACAGTCCAGGCCAGCCCAGCAGCAGTCTGTGAGACATGGCTGCTTTCCAATGTTCCTAAAAAACTGAGAGAAAAGAGAGGACTGTCATTCTACAGAAAAGAAAAATAACTAAAGAAAATAAAAACTGGGGAGCTGTTGACTGCTGTGCTTGATGAAGCCTCAAGTGGCACAGAGAGCATGAACAATGCCTTGTTAAAAATTCAGTCTACAATCATCCTGATCAGACTCACCTATAGACAAAATGCACAAATAGTTACCAGGGAGACAGGTAAACATTCATTCATTCATTTTCTACCCCTTAATCCTCAAAAAAGAAGTACATGAAAACATAAACATAACATTTCATTTTTGAGCTATAAATACTGAATTTTCAAATTAATGTCATTTCTTCATTACTCATGTGAGTGTGGGGGTTATTATGGTAATTTCATGTGATATGTACCAAAGTGCTATTCAACTTATTTTCTACTATTTTGTGCCCTGATAGCCACACACTCACACACAGCTGATGTCACTGAAGTCTCTTAGGATTTAGGGATCAGGGATTATGGTGAAGAATGGGATTGGGCCAAGGAGGCATGAAAGAGAGAGAATTTGGAAGAACTGATAATGATGCCATCTCTATCTACTGCCAGAATACAGGCATAGCAAACAAAACAACTAGGACATGTTTAAAGGGATGTCACCTGCTGGTTCATTTATGAATTGTTTTGTAATCTGTTTCACCAATTGTTCAATGTGATCCAATCTAAATGTTATAATAGGTAATTTTTGATACTTCCTCTCAGTGCTCATAGCTGTATTGAATTACAGGACATTCCAACTGAGATTGGAACTAAGCAGGTTAGTCAGTCAACCTGTGAGCAGATTTTCAACAGGTCGACAGGCTCCATTGTTGTTTTACACCTGTGCTTTTCCTGCCATCACAAGTACAGATGACTGGTGGAAAAAAAGGCCTATTTAGACTGCAGCACAGCTGAACGTGAGCACAGCTGAGGCTCATTACCAATTAGTTGGTTCAACTCTCTTTAAAAGAAGCCAAAGCTGAGCAGAGGGCTGCAGCAGGGCCACTACTGCTGCACTGTGTTCTTTGTGCAAAGTGGCCTCTTTAACTAACTGGCTGTCTCTGTTCTGTGCCGGGTGTTTGTGAAAAACCCTGGGAAATTAAGTGTAGACAGAGCTGACATACAAGCTGGGAAACACCAGAGACTGAATCATAGCATTCTCTAGGACTTGCCATTTGCTCTGTCCATTGTCCCCTCTTCTCCACTGCACACTGAGTTCATTTACATGACCATAAAATGCAATAATTGGGAGTAATCAGATTATTGTAATAATTGGCTCCGACCACTGGGCAATGATCTGGACTGTTCAGTGAGGCCAATATGGAAGTAACTTTAAGTTGAAATACTGCACTTGGCCACTGGGGAACTGTTATCTGGAGCACATACGTTTTGAATCAATTTTTTTTTAGCTGTTTGTCCATATTTAATGGACAGACTATTCTGGCCTGCATTCCAGCATGCAGAAGTAGGTGGTGGTAATGCAATGCTATTTGCCAGCTATCAGGTTCTATAAAAGAAATGTCAATCCATTCCCATCCCAATGCATTGAAATAATGTTTTGACAAATCCTTTGATGTGCTAGTACATTGTAGTCCAGTCTAACCTACCCGCAGCAACACTTGACACTGATAGGAGTGTGCTTAAACATTAGCTAAGGAGTGAAACCTTAGATATAAGCATTGGGGACAGATATGGTAGCTCTACCAAACCCACAAATTCCCAAACAGGAGACAAGGTTGTGTGTCTAGTGTGTTGTGCACTTTTGTGTGTTTCATGGTACAGTATGTGTTTGGTGTGTTGTGTGTGTGTGTGTGTGTGTGTGTGTGTTGTTTTTTTTTTTTTTTTGAGCATTTTCAGTGTCACCTTCACTTTGAGCCCCTTTTTTCCACATCCCAACTAATGTAATGCCTAACCCCATTGAAACTGAGCTGTGCATCCTGAATGCAGGGCATGACTGCAAGAATGGAGCCTTTTTGTTGCTGTCAGATTCAAAATATGACATTTTTCAGGGCCAGGACCCACTCCAAACACTGCCACATCTCTAAACACCACACCATGGTATCATGGACCCAAGCCAAAGCATTTCTGGTGCATGCAAGGCTGAATTTGACTCAAGTAATGAGAATGTGTTGGAAGTGGACGCAGCTATTGTCACCCATGTTGGCTGTCACTATCTTTGCTTTTGACCATATATGAATCAAATGACCATATTTGGAAGAACAGTGTGGAGCTCAGAAAACCATGTATGGTGGAGTAAAACAGTAAATCCTAAAACTAAGCCTTGTGGAACACCATGACTAACTTTAGATTGTGTGGATGACTGGTCATAAATATGTACAAATTGAGATCTTTCTGTGAAGTATGATTTTTGAACCTGTTTAGCATGGTACAGTACTTTTTTTGTTTTTTTTTTTTTAAATCCCCATAGAGCGTTCTAATTTGTGTAACAGAATGTTATGATCGATAGTGCCACGTTTGACACCAAGATCCAGAAGTTTTAAGTATTGAGATTAGTCCATTATCTGAAGTGATGGATAATTAAAAGCTGTCACCAGTGCAGTTTCAATGCTGTGGTGTTTTTCAAACAGATTATTTCTACGTAAGTGCTGCCATAGCTGCTTCACAACTTTTTTTTTTTTTTTTTTTTTTTTCCCAAGGACTGGAAATGGGACTGTAATTAGCTAGGTCACCTGGGTCAGAATTAGTCTTTAAGGATAGGTTTAATCATAGCGGATTTAAAGGCCTGTGGCGCATAGCCTATTGACAGTCTAGTTTATCAGGTCCAGTAATAGTACTATCAATTAAGGGAAATATATTTTAAATAATTTAGTTGGGATGGGTTCTAACAGACAAGTGGCAGGCTGACAGCTAGTGGTACAGACACTAAAACTTCACCGAGAAGTGTTAGTCATTATGGTGTTTTTAGTGTAAACACTTGCACTCAACTGCAGTTGTGGATATCTCCAGTACAACTATGCCCATATTGAATAAATAGAAGATATGAAGGTCGGACTCGGTCCAACCCCACCGGCAAGAGTAGTTACTATAGCAACATGTAATCAAACCCCAGCAAACTGACACAATCTGCCAGGTGGATTGCAAATAACAGCAGGCTGGTTAATATCGTCAAGGACATGGGCTTTACGAAGGTTTTGCAACTTGCATCTCAAGATGCTTTATACAAAGGATCATCAAGAAGCACCATAATGACAAAAATCCACAGGCTCTATAAAACTGGAAAAAAAAAAAAATAAAGCCAGTCGTCCTGACAGGAGAGGAGTGAATAGCATTATTTAAATATCCTGCTACTCCTGCAATGACTGTTTAGTTTAAATAAACACATGTAAAGTGTGTGTATATATCGCCTTCTGTCATGAGTGTTTTTGCTCCCACAAAATGAAGAACAATGACTGGGTATTAATCGTGATTAATTGAAATGAATCCACAGTGACCATGTGATTAATCAGATTAAAAATTTTAATCATTTGACAGCCCTAGTTTTAATAGCACTATGGCTATTTTGTTAATCTGGCAACAGTGCTGAAAAGGAACCTGGAGTTGTTGTTCTTTTCTTCTATTAAAGAAAAGAAGTATGATGTTTTGGCTAAAGGTAGGGTGTTTTCTATATTTTATAAAACCATTTTTACACACATTGGAAGATTCTACTACTTTAGAGGAATGCCAGTGTGTTTCTCTAATCTTCGTAGTTCCTGTTTTTAACTTCCTAAGCTCAGGTGTGAACCAAGGTGCTCTCATCCTCTATCACTGACTTTTTCTTCAGAGGAGCGACGGTATCAAGTCCTGAATGTAGTGAGGCTGCACAGTTATTAACAACTACACCTAGTTTTGAGGAGTTAATTGTGAGATTAGAATCCCTTATTCTATTGATTATTAAGGAATCGGTTCTTTAAATTTGGTGATAACATTTTCAGAAAACCTCTGGTGTAATAAACGTCTTTGGTCGCTCCTGTGTAATCTATTAGTGTAAATTCAAAAGTTAATAAATAGTGATCAGAAAGGAGAGGGCTGTGTGGAGATATGACAAGGTGTTCATTGTCTATGCCTGTTATTAGGGAAAGCCAGTGAGATGTACAAAGAAAGCAAATGATTCAGACAAGCAGGAGTTTCAGACTGATCAGAAATTCAGAATACAGCTTGCATGCAAATGGCTTCAGTGCATTCTGACAATGAGTCTTTCCATGAGTCCTCTTAACCACCCCCCACCCCCCATCCCAGACAGGTGTCACCAAACAATAGTGTATTTGCCTTTTTATGGTATTTTGGGTGCTTGGAACAGAGCAGGTCGGCCATGAATGATTTTCTGGATCTAAGGTCCTGGTAACATCTGTGGTCCTAAGTCACCTTCCTTATAAGTGTTTTTATAGTTCAAACGATTACTTGGTATAGTACATACTGCATTGATACCATGAAATGTATGTCAGTGCAAGATCTAGAGCAGTGGTCCCCAACCCCCGGGCCACGTACCGGTCCATGGGTCAATTGGTACCGGGCCATACAGAAAGAATACGTAACTTACATTATTTCCGTTTTAGTTATTATCTAATTCTGAACAGTGTTTTATCTTGAAAAATTACCGGATTCTCTTCGCCGTATTGTCTTACCTTCATCCACTGCCTTGTTAAACAGGCTGTGTCGACCGGAAACACATAATACATTACCGCTAACTTGAAACCCTCAAACTAGCAAAATGAATGAAAAACAAAAACCTTTGGAAAGTTTCTTTGCGCAGGATAAAAGAGCCAGTGCGGAGCCAGAAGAAGAGCCTACGACTTCAAAAAAAAAAAAACAAAGCTGCATTTAACAGACAATACCAGGATCCAACTGGAAATATGGATTTATTACAACAGGTTGTTCCCACGCACCGAGAAACAAGTTCAGGTTCCCACTGATTCAACGTCATGGTGAGTTGTATTTGTCATGCACTTTGTATTTGTTCTTGTGGCGGATCTTTATGTTGAAGGCATGTTTAACCTTTACCATTACGAACAGAGAGTGTGGGGCTTGGAGGAATTTCTCATGTTATGATGTTTGCTTGATGTGACAAAAGACGCTGCTAATAAAGTTGCAAACACAGTGGATTCACGCTAAGTATTATTATATTTAGAAAAAAATAGTTTCTATGCCGGTCATATCAATTTATTTTTGTTGTATTTGAGGCACTGAGTTGCAGAACCCGATAAGTGCCAGAAATAAAAAGCAGAGAAAAACGCTGTTAAAGTTTAGCACCTTTAAAATGCCATGAATAATAAACAATAATAAACGGCAAGAACATGGGACCATAACGACTCTTGTACGTGATAGAGGAGGCTTTGAGGAATACGGTGCTACATAACTCTATTTTGGCCGCGTCGGTGTTTATCATGTTCTGCAAATGATTGCCTCTGCCATACCTTAAGGGCCAGTCTGCGAAAATATTGTCTGACATCAAACCCGTCCGTGGTGCAAAAACTGATCTAGACTGTGACCTGGATGGTGGGTGGGTTTGTGTACATGTCGATCAAAGCCAGTTGAATTTAAAATAGAGGTAAAGGTGTTACTAATGCTGTCATTTTTATTCATTCTGAGTAGGGGGTAGGAGGGTGATTAAATAATAACAAAGCAGTTTTTTCTGTTTTCCAGTCAGATGAGTTACAGTATATAACAATCCAGCCTTAGTTACATAGAAACTGTCTGCTCCCCACCCAGTCAAATTATCTAAATTTGTAGCCCATTTTTCTTAATCTGTTTTTCATACCTATCTACTGAACATTTTCCTTCTAAAATGGCATTTTTCAAACAGATCAAGAGACAATAAAAAGTTCAAAGGTGTTTCAGACAATTTGTATTCAGCTCTGCCTTTGTTCAGTCCCCGGCAATACAAAAATTACCAAATAGAGTAAGTTGAAAATAGAAGAAAATAGTCGAGAGTCCCTAAGGGAAAAACTGCATTTGGTCTACCTCTGGCTTTGGCGTGGAGCCCATGAGCTGGATTCAAGATTTATTTATATTTTTCATTTTTGTTTGCCTCATCTACTCTGCAACATCCACTCACTATAACCACTGTCCCTTAATACATCTCACATCAGAATACAAACCGGTGCTTACAGTGGTACTGTGATGCTGGTAATGCTTGGCATGGGTATAATACTCAAACATTCTTTGTCTTCATGCTTCTCTACATTTAGTCAATTATTTAAATTTTGAAAAAAGTGGCCTGTCGTTTCTTATTCTAAAATTATAAATATGCAAATGTGGCCTTTTTGTAATTTCTGCACCAAATGGTTGAAAATGCTTTATTGGGCACAATTTTCCAGTAATTGCCTTATTTGTGTGCTCATAATTACAGCTTGTGAATTTATTATTGTTTATTTCATCCTCATTATCCACAGTTGCTCATATAATGGTCACCTCTGTACTATTTGTTGCATTGTCAATCCTGATTCAAGGGTTATTTAATCACATCTGCATCATTCCACTGGTTGCAAGACAGATGTAAGTTTGACCTTGCATAGGGGGCAATGAAGTTACTGGAGAAGATGTGGCTCTCTTGAATCTGAGTCTTCAGTGCATGTTTGACTACCAGTGGTCGGACTTTGCCCCAAATGATTAGGGTGGAGATGCTAAGGGCCACATGCTTAATCTGGGAGTGATGACTTTGCTTTTATGGGCACTTCAACCATTTCCTGGTGGTAGATCTAGTACACCATATCCTGTCTGTTTTGGATCCTGTGAGGCCAGTGGGGCATAAAATGTAGGCAGGGATGGACCACGGGCATAGTTGGTGGTCAGCAGACAACGATGGGTGTGGAGACACCATGTAGTTTCTTAATAAAAAAAAAAAAGCCCAAAATGGACAAAACATACACTGGCTCCAATACGAGTGTTTTACATTATTAGCAGCCACTGTGTAGGAGGGTGAGAGGGGTACTCAGTTGCAGTTCTTCACCTGAGATACAGTAGGTTAACCCTATAAAGCCTGACCCAAGAAATAATGCACAGAAAATTCAGATTTTTCTGAATCTGATGCCTTTATTTGCTCGTTTAACAAAATTAAAATAAACAAAAAAATATATATTTAAAAAAAAAATTGTTTCATATTTGACACAGTGAGCGTTAAACATAATTCACCTCCACCTGGGGGCAAAAGACAAGTAATAGATTGTATTCAATAGGGTTTTGAGCAAAGTTTTTACCATATGATGATGCAACAGGTCTAAGAAATGTATGTATCAAATATGCTACACATGGCACAAGGCTTAACTGAACTGTCTACGTATTCAGAATAAAAAATGGTTTAATTTCTTTAGAGCAAGTAACATTGTTTTCATACCTCCATTACACAGGCATCTCTCTGTTCCGAGATTTTTTTTGTTGGTTTTTTTTTTTTTTTTTTTTCATTTTTTTCTCCACCAAGAATCATGATCATGTCCGTTTGCTAGCAGCATTATGCAAAAACTGCTGGACAGATTTTGATGGAATTTTCACCAGAGGATGAACCCATTAAGTTGTGGACATGGTTTGGGTCAGGATGTGGATTCTGGATCAATTTTACACTTTCTGTAACACTGTAAGATGGGGCCCTCAAAATCCGTCAGGTAGTTTTTGCATAATCCTGCTAACAAACAGAGACAAACAGACAACATGACCACATAATCTCCTTGGCTGATCAAAAAAAAATAACAGTTTGGGTGAACCACAGCCTTGGCAAAGGTATGCACTCTCTGAGTGCCTTCTCATTGTTTGTCATCAGCGTATCAAACTTATTACTTGGGAAAATTCTGTTTTAAAGGGTCAAGAGAATGGAATTCTGGTCAGTAAATGTCTGCACGGAACTCTGCCCAACGCTCATTACTTCCAGCTGAGGACTCACAAGGATTTATGTCCTCGCTATAGGAGCAAAGAGCTCTCTATAGTTCATATTAAGCAAATAGGAGGGAAAGCTGCATTTTGGAGACTATTTTAAGTGTGGATTAATTCACATTTGCTGCTCTAGTGAGTCTTTCTAGTTCACGGGAGACAGAAGAGAAAACTTGTAGGAAAGACAGCAAAGTGGAAAAGTTAATCTACAAAAGCAGTAGGTTTTCACAATGGCTGAATTCCACTGCAGCGGTTCAGATAAAGAACACATGATGTTTGACAAGCAGCCTATAAAGGGTCTGCAAGACTCGCCATGGATATAAAAATCTCAGCAAAACAAACCACTGCAAAAAGTCAAAAGGTGAACTCATGAATGATTTACTTCAGAGAAAAAAGAACATACTTAAGCACTGTGAACCTGCCTCTTCATACAATTGAATTAGGTTGAAAGAGTTTGTAACCTGCAAGCTTTCCACACTAAAGAAAAATATGGTGAACTTAATCAACTCAGGTGGTAAATAAATGTAATTAATATGTACTGTATGTTATACTGTAAATATATACAGGGCTGTGAAAAAGTGCCCCTACCTCATGTATTACTTTTTTGTATATTTGATCATCAAACAAATTTCAATATTGGACAGGGATAACACAAGTAAACACAAAATGCAGTTTTTAAATGAAGGTTTTTATTTTTATGGGAAAAAAACATCCAAACCTACGTGGCCCTGTGTGAAAATGTGCTTGCCCCTAAACGTAATAACCGGTTGGGCCACCTATAGCACCAACAACTGCAATGAAGTGCTTGCAATCACTGGCAATGAGTCTTTTACAGCACTGTGGAGGAAATTTGGCTCACTCATCTTTGCAGAAATGGTGTAATTCAGGAATGAACTGCCTTTTGTAAGGTCATGCCACAGTACAGTATCTCAATCAGATTAAGGTCAAGACTTTGACTAGTCCACTCCAAAGTATTTATTTTGTTTTTCTTAAGCCATTCAGTGGTAGACTTGTGTGTTTTGATCATTGTCCTGCTGCAGAATTCAGGTGTGCTTCAGGTTGAGGTCATGAACAAGTGGCTGGACATTCTCCTTCATGATTTTTGGTAGGCAGCAGAATTCATGCTTCCATTTACCACAACAAATCTTCCAGGTCCTGAACCAGCAAACGCACCATCACACGACCACTACCGCATTTTACTGTTGGTATGTTTCTTTTCTGACATGCTGTTACTTTTACACCAAATATAACAGGACACACACCTTCAAAAAAGTTCAACTTTTGCCCAGTTAGTCCACTTAGTATTTTCTCAAAAGTTTTGAGGATCATCAAGATGTTTTTCGGCAATACTGAGATAAGCCGTTATGTTCTTTTTGGTCAGCAGTCTGTTTGGTCTTGGAACTCTGCCATGCAGACCAAGACTCTTTCTTATGGTGGTGGTCTGCAGTTCTGCTGTTGTGGGGTCTTTTTGGGACCTTTCTGGATGAGTCATCGCTGCACTTTGGGTGTAATTATGGTACGCCGGCCACTCCTGGGAAGCTTCACCACTGTTCTCACTGTTTGCTGGAGTCCCAAGCACTTTTTCACATAGGGCCATGTACTGTAGGTTTGGATTTTTTTTTCCCATAAAAATAAAACCCTTCATTTTAAACTGCATTTTGTGTTTACTTGTGTTATCATTGTCTAATATTTAAATTTATTTGATCTGAAACATATTAGTGTGACAAATTTACAAAAAAGTAAGAAAATGGGAAGGGGGACAAACACTTTTTCACAGCACTGTAGGTTGATTTAAGCTCAGTTGGGCACATTTGGTCAATCATATCCTGTAGCTTAAGAGTGTATATACACTCAACAAAAATATAAATGCAACACTTTTGTTTTTGATCCCATTTTTCATGAGATGGACTCAAAGAT
>JAQQAE010017242.1:0-11529 GCA_029823295.1 Pseudamia nigra
CCCCCCCCCCCACACACACACACCATCGCTGTGGTGATAAAATTAGCATTCCTTTCCTTCCTCTGCTTCTCCCTCCCTCAGTGGCTGGACAAGAGGTGAAGACCACGGAGTTGAAAGAGAGGAGAGGAAAAAAAGAGAAACGAAGAAACATGGAAACAAAGAAGACATTAAGAGAAAGAGGAATACGCCTGAAAGAGACAACAAAACAAATAGAGAATATGATAGGACATACAGACAAAGACAGAACAATGCAGAGGGAAAAGAGGATGAGGAGGAGAAAGAGTAGACAGAATTCTGACTTGTGGAGAGAGTAAATGGGGGGGGGGTATACCCTCAAGGGATTCTTATCACCATGACAACTCTCTTCTGTCTCCTTGGCTGTCCAGTTGTATGATGAACTCTGGCTACTTCAGTGGATCTCAGTGCTTTCAGATAACTCACTTTACACCACATGTATATTTAAAAAGGAATATATTTCTGATCCTTAATGACTGTCAGACAATTGCAGCTGTGTTTATTCTTTGCCAGTGCTGCATCCAGTTAGGTGCATAAACCTGTAGGTAAACATTTTTCTGCAGAGAATAAGCAGAAGGCCCATAGAGTCTAATTAAAGCTGCAGACAAGGAGTCCTTGAGACTAACAGCAACTCAAACTTTTAAGGTTTTAAGAAAAAAACAGGAGGAAGAGACAAAATGAAAAAGAAAGCAAAACTGACCTTTAAAACAAAGTGAGATGCAGAGAAACAGGGAGAAATTAATAGTCTAATGGAAGGCAGGGTGGCAGGAGATAGAATGAATTAGATTATGCGGAATGCAGCAAAGAAAAAACTAGACTGAGGTACAAAGAACAGGAAAGGAAACATGGGACCAAGAAAGCTAAAGAGGGACAGAGACAGAAAAAAAAGAAATCCAGAGAATCCTGATCAGAAATCTGAAGAACAAAATAATAAGGCTTCCTGACAGCAAATGTCAGCTCACGGAAGGGAAGCAGACTGAGGGAGAGAGAGCAAGAGAGCAACACAAAGCACAATACAGAAAAGAGGGAGGGTATTAATGAAGGAGAAAAGAAACATTTAGAAAAAGACAGGTAGGGTTCGAGAGATGGAGCTTCCCAATCCCTCCTCCCTCCACAAAGACTGAATACAATCTTTTGGATGCGAAGAAGCAACACATAACTACAAAATATATCCGCCATCTCCCACTGGAAAGAAACAGAGCCGCCAGGTCAGGTGGGTGAATCCTCATATGAGGGTGTATAGGTGTGTCTGGGTGTGTGTGCACTTGTCAATGAACACATTCACTGCCTGACTGGAAAATGCTGCCCTTGAATCAACCTTGACTGCTGTTTCACTCTAGCTAAGCACTGCTTAAATTCCAGACTCAAACAGCATCTCTCTTCACCATCCTATGCTACAAAATTACAACCTGATAGCGAGATAGAAGATGAACACCTTCTCACAAAAGTAGGCTCATATAACTGGACAATCCTGGACAGTTTGACTGAAGTAATCAAAAATTTTAAGACTTATTAAGCAGGCAAATGAGACAGAGATTAAAGGTAAAAAAAAGTGCCATCTGTTTCTCATTTACATTTTTATAATTCTGTTATTAAACTGAACCATGACCTTAGTCTTAAAAATTTAAACATTCAGTGTTATCAAAAATCCTGGCAAAACCCAGTAGTGAACAACATAATATATGCACTGTGTTAAGGACAAAATTAATGTGTCAATGTTAAAGAAACCAAACTTTAATAGGTTAAAAAGTTAATGTAATTTAGTATAACATTCACTGTTTTCAGAGTTCTTCATAAGCAACTCAGCCTAACAATCTAAATAATAAAAGATGTTTATCTAATTGTCAACAAAGAACTGATCATGTGTTCGTTAAGCATATTCTGCTAATGTAAATCTGTTAACATACATATAAATGTGCATTTTCCGTTCTCTGTTTATTGCAATCTTTGTCATATTGCCTTGCCACCAGCTTGTTTATCTACCTGTCAGCAGGATTAGCTGTCTTAACTGTTGTGAAAATAAAGCCTGTGAGCTGGTTCAATGGTCACAAACTGCATTATTGTCAGGTTGACATTTATTAAAAATACAAATGCAACGGGATATTTAAGAATGAATGTGAAAACCACAAACACTACCAGTGTTTCAGGCATGGAGACAATGTCTGGGTCATTTAATACAAAATCAACAAATTCTGAAAAAAAAGTTCCCACACGACCTCTTCAGAGTCAGCTGAATTTTTTTTAATCACAGTATCTACAACAGATTTAATGAACCCATCCAAATTTTTTTCATTGATCAGGCAAAAACTTTTTGAGCCGCCATTTATCTTAAATTTAGACATTTTGATTTGACACTCTCAATACATGTATTCAAACATTTGTTTGAATGCATTTATTGTTTGAATACATTCAAACATTTCTTTGAATACATGAAATCAAAGCATGTTTTGATGTAAATCAAAAGTATGTTTTGAATTTGAAGCCCCAAATTCTGACCTACCTGTCTAATTCAGAATTCAAACAGTTTTCGCCCGATCCAAGAATATTTGGCATGGGTTCATTAAATATGTTGGAGATACAGTGATACAAATTTCAGCTGAATCTGAAGGGGTCACACAGGAGCCACTTGTTGAACTGTATAAACACAAATGCTTTTTGGATTTCAGCATATTAAGTGATTTGTCCCTTGTTGTAAGGGTTGTGTCAGGAAAGGCATCAGACGTAAAAAACCTATGCCAGATCAAACATGCGAATCATTGGTATTTCGCTGTGGCGACGCCTGAGGGGAGCAGCCGAAAGGAGAAGAAGTAGTGATGTGTACTTGTGTAATGAAGGGGGGGTATATCCTAAAAAGATCAACACCCAGTTGTGCACAATTATTAGGCACCATCTTTCCTTCAGGCAAAATGGGCCAAAAAGACTCTGGAAAGTCAAACATTGCAGAAAGCCTTTCAGAGGGATGCAACACGCCCCAACAGAACCATCAAACATTTTGTTGCAAACAGTCAACAGGGTCACAAGAAACGTGTTGAGAAAAAAAATAAGACGCAAATTAACTGCCAAAGATTTGAGAATCAAAAGTGAAGTCACTAAGAACCCACTATCCTACAGTGCTGTCATATTCCAGAACTGCAACCTACCTGGAGTGTCCAGAAATACAAGGTGTTTTATGCTCAGAGACATGGCCAAGGTAAAAAAGGCCAAAACCCGACCACCACTAAATAAGACACAGAAGTTGAAACATCAAGACTGGGCCAAGAAATATCTGAAGACGGATTTTTCAAAGGTTTTATGGATTGATGAGATGCGAGTGACTCTTGACGGACCAGATGGATGGGCCTGCAGCTGGATCAGTAAGGGGCACAGACCTCCACTATGACTAAGATTCCAGCAAGGTACTGGTATGGGCTGGTATTATTAAAGATGAATTAATTGGACTTTTTCAGGTTGAAGATGGACTTAAAATCAACTCTCAAATCTACTGCCAGTTTTTGAAGACACGTTCTTCAAACAGTGGTACAGAAAAAAAGTTTGCGTCTTTCAAGAAGACCATGATTTTTATGCAGGACAATGCTCCATCACATGCATTGAAGTACTCCACTATGCGTCTAGCCAGTAAGACCTTAAAGATGGAAGAATAATGACATGGCCCCTTCCACACCTGACCTAAAACCTACTTAGAACTTGTGGGCCCCTTCTTAAACAGGAGATTTACAGTGAAGGCCTTGGATGCTGTTCACAGGGCAGAGATGACAAATGAACTCCTCCTTGACCCTTCAGCTGCACTGGATGGACTTTGTGCCAAACGAGATGGTACAGAGGGCAGGAATGCAAAGGGACATCTGTTTATTCTGGGAGCATCAGTTGTGTTCCCAGAATAAGCACAACTGATGCTTATTCTGGGAGACACTGGTGGATGCTGCTCCCTACATTCTAGCTATTGAAATCTACTCAATCAGGTGCACTGGGTGGGGTTGGTGGGGTGACATCCGACAATGTAATTATGTAATTAGCTCAGCTGCGAGGACATGTGGAGGGATGGTCCATGGCCCAATGTCAGGAGCCAACTGCAGGACTGGAAATGCCATGTGTATGCAGCAAAGCATCTTGGTGGTTCACGCTCCTATACTTAACCTGACCTGCTAGAATCAAATTTAAGAAGCCCATGTAATTTTCAAAAGTTTTATTTTTAATAAAATACGGGGTAATTTTTTTTTTTTTTGTAAATAATCCCATTCTTATTTGCATCTATAATTTAAAGAGCAACTAAATTTTCTGGCAATGGGTTGGATAAAGGTAGGTAAAAAAAGGTATTGGTTCACAAAAAGTTTTAAAAAAGCTAATGTATATCAACTACTTTCTTGTATTTCTCCATCACACCTCAACCATCTTCTATAAGGACATCTTCCCAATCACTTGTTCTCCCCTTTTCTCCCTCTCATCTCCCTCTCTACACCCAGTGAGTAATGGCAGGAGCAAAGGATAGTGGCAGAGAGCTATAAAAGTGTAATTTGCTCCATTTTCCTCAGGAAACCAAATTCACTTTCTGTCCTGCGTTACAATCTGTTAACATTCAGATGGCCAGCACTGCAGACAGCGCATTACCGCCTACACTCACTACTAATGACCCTCACACAGAGTGCACACATATACACACACTCACAAGTGAGGAGAGCAGGGAGACGCGAGCTGCAAGAGTATAAAAAGTACAAGGTGCATGGGTGTACACTTGGATACGCACATGAAAATACACAAAGAATTCTGGTTGTAAAAGGGCAAAAGGAAGGGAAGATGGGAACGGGAGTGAAAGATTATACAGAAAAAAAGATGGGATGAAACCATAAAGAAGCTAAGTACTGCATGTCTCTCTGAACTAAATAACTTATTCAACCTTGCTTTTCCTTCCTAAGTAAGAAAAAAGAGCTCTTTGCTGCTCCACAAGCATTTCCCCTTTTTTAAATCAGTCTCTCCTCCTAATTCACGTCAAAATCTTGTTGTAGTTTTTGCTTTTGCTCTATGTAAATCTGGCCAGCTCCTACTTTCTTATTCCATTTCCAAGTCACTCTGTACACTTCTTCCATACCTTTCTCTCCTTATCCTTCATTCGCCAGTTCTCTCTCATCTAATCATCCCACCCTCACAGCAATCCTTTCTCTTTCTCTCCATCACTCTCCTCCATTTCCACCACTCCTCTCTCAGGGAGTTAATAGCCTCCTCCTTTGTTCTTGGAGAACAGCAGGGAACAATGGCGGAGTGGGGCTTGTCGTTGTGGCAACAGGCATGAGACAAGAGAGAGAGGGAGGGAGACAAAGAAGAAAGGCAGTGAGAGAAAGAGCAAGCACAGAGGGGATGCTGGTTGTTAGCCGGGCAGCAGGGAAGCGAGCGTTGGCTAATTACACTCGTTTCTATGCACACCGCAATTAAACCCTGATGCACACACATACACCGCCCTCACTTAGAATATCCACCACTAGTCACACATACACACACAAAGACTCTGCAAACATCTGACGGAAAAAGCAGGAAGGAAAGGAGGTGCCATACAAGAGGAGGTTGGAAAGTGAAAAAAAATGACGAGGAGAGACTGAGGCTATTTTAAATCAATGTTCTCTCAAGTAGCAACAAAAGTTCATTAAATAGTTCAATCAAAATTAGTGTCATCAACTCCATTTAAATTACATGTATGGTGCCATTAAGGCATCAAGTGGCTCCATGACCTTATCACACCTACACAATCTTCTCCTTAATACTAAAACATCACATTCCATCAGCTAGAACTGCTGCAGTGTTATGGGAACTTCAGTTTTAATACTTGATAACATTAATTATTCCCCAGAGTTTATCAGTTGTATTCCTCCTGCTGCATCTGGCATCAGTTCATCTCTATCTAATCAACTCATCGGGCTCCATCTCTCTGCAGGATGATCTCCCTCTCTCTTGAGATGAAGAGGTTTAATGTCACACAAATTAGCAAAGTGGAAAGAGTGGAGGGGGTAAAAAAAAAGAGGTTGAGATACATGAGAAGCAAAGCGTGAGGGAGATGGAAATGGGGGGTGTGGGGGGGCAGGGGGGACTTGCATCCAGGTCACACAACCCTACAGGATAAAATCTTTCTCATGTCTCATAAACACCTCTTCCTGGCTTCCCTCGTTCTCCTAGCTATGCCTCAGTACTCATTTCCCTCAACACATCTTGGAGAAACATGTGCTTCATGCTGTATGCGCTTCTGTTCTATTATTCATATAGTTTAATGCTTGCCCAAAGAGTGTGCATGTGTGTGTTAAGAGTGTTAGAAGTTCATGTAAAAGAGCAGGAATGTGTCACTAAATGTTTGAGAACCAGCTGATGAATACTGTAGAGGTCACAGAGAGCTTTCAACAGAAAAAAAATGCTTCAGATGAATGTGCATGTGTATGTACACACTTCATCAGTATGCACATCAGGAGCATAACTTCACACAACAGTATGAACACACACAAATGCAGGCTGCCAATGAGGCAGATGAGGAGTGAAAGGAGTCGCATTAAAACAGCCAAACTTG
The DNA here is from genome assembly GCA_029823295.1 of Pseudamia nigra. NCBI lineage: Eukaryota > Metazoa > Chordata > Actinopteri > Kurtiformes > Apogonidae > Pseudamia > Pseudamia nigra. Next base: position 6,557 of record JAQQAE010017242.1, read on the forward strand.
TCCTGTTTCGCTTTCATAGCCTGAGTCCATTTTCATAATGCATTAAAACCACCGCTGAGAAGAGAGACATGGAGAGGAGAGTAGAAAGATGAGGAGGGGGCCGAGAAGGATGGAGACAGAAAAAGAGAAATAGGAAGGGAATGAGTAGGGACAAGAAACATTCTCAAAGTAATCTAAAACTGTTGGATGTATGGGGGTGCAAGGAAACAAGATAAGGATGAAGGGAGCAGAGGAGTAAGAAAAGAAAGCTCGTCTTAGAGCGAAGATATGGGAATAGAAATACACATCAGGGGCATAACAGATTAGGGATATGGATAAAAGAAGATAGGATGCACTGATAAAACAAGCAAGGATGGCGCCCAAGGATGGGAAGATGATTTAATCACAAATTTTGATGGTTTCTTTATGTTGGCATACATGCTGCTGTGCTTACTGTGGTTGTGTGTGGATGCCTGTTTGTGACTGTACAGTGGCAAGGGGCAGAAGGTCTTGTGTTTCAGCACCAGCAGTCTGATGAGAGTTTGGGGCCAAACAGCCTGCAGGCAGAACTGGCCTTGTTACTCTCTTCCTTTTTCTTTCTCTCTCTCTCACACACAAACAAATTTAAACTAAACGGCCACAGCCAGTGTAACAACTGGAGTCTTTTAATGGAAACCTCAGAGTCAAACAAAACAATGTGTATAATTAAAAATAGCTGAGTTGGTAAAACATTCAGAATACATTGTTGCTCTATTAATTGTTACTCATTAATAGTGCCACATTTTGGTGAATGAATGTCACAGCTGGGCTATCTATAATAACGGATACTGAAATATTTTCTTTTCCAATTGCATGTACGTCTTAGGTATATTTCGATAAGCTGAGACTTTGGAAAACCAAAGCACAGCAGCAACTTGCTCGATTGAGCATATGTTGAAAACCAACTGGCAAAAATTGCTTCAGGTATGTATGTAATCCATCATATTTTTATTTAATTTATTTACATTTTATTTAACCATGAGGTCTCTTTAGAATTCAATCTGTTTTTTAAGATACCTGACCAGACACTATGCAGCGTCTTTTATTGTTTGATAAAGTTACATCTTTGTCATGATGGCCGAAGAGAAGATACCTCCCAAGATAATGCACCTTAATTCAAATTATCCTTAAATTATACTTGGTTTAGCGTTTGTTTTCCAGATTTATTTCTTGACACCCTGTCATATTTGGGGAATATATTACAGCACAAAAGGTGAGTGCCATGAGCATTTTCACAAGCAGTGCTACTTGAAGAAATTCACTGATGATTGCTCATCTAAACTAAGTTTTAAATCTGTACAAGTACCCCACTGAAAGAGAAATAAACAGATGCCTGGAAGGTAGGAAATGAACAATCAAAAATATGTGAGGGGGTGTGTTTGTATTCTTTTGGAAACAAATGGTGGCAATTTATGGTGCGTGAACTGAAATGGGCTGTAACAATGCAATAAAGTCATAAAGTTTGACATTATGAATAACTTTCAATTAGAAATGCATAAAGCCAGTGAGTGTCTACGCATTGACAGGGTAGGAAAGAGTTAAAGAACCAGTCGAACTGAGGCAGAGGCATCCAAAAGTCTATCTCCTCCAAGTCAATGGCGTGAAGGCTATCTCACACACACCTGACAGAGACAGAGTGCTGCCAATAGTGCCAGAGGGAACGAGAGAGAGGGAGGGCAGCAGACAGCAAAAAAGAATCGAGCAAAGAGGGAGGAGAAGACAGCTAAATAATGGAGAAAGGGGGTAAAAAAGGAATTATGAAACAAAAACCAGAAAAAAGATGGATGGATAACTGAGAGCACAGTGTCAGTGGTTATTTTGATTTCATTGTTTTGCGGTCATTATGAGAGTTACAGAAATAGCAGTTTGTGTATTTTTGTGTTGACAGAGTGCTGACAACTGACAGAGTGTTATAAAAGCACTAAACGCTCCAGCAGCACCATGCTAAAAATTTAATCAGGCATTAACAAAAACAATATCATTACTGTCTGCCTAAGGAAGCAGAAACACACATCACTGTGTCTAGCAGGCAGGCAAAAATGTGCAGAAAAAAAAAAAAAAAAGACAGAAAACACAAATCATTTTGACATAAATCGCCTTATCATTCATACGCTTTCTGTTTTTACCTCTGCCTTCCCCTTCTCTTCATCCTGCTGCTTTTTATGTCCTTTCATCTATCAACATACCCTAAAAAATAATGTAAAAGATAAAGTACAAACAGTATGAACACACAAATGCATACACATCTCTAAATGAGCTTCTACAAAAAGCAGAGAAGGAAAGCATCATCCCAAGGACAAATGTAAGCCACTCTTTGTCAGAAAGCAGATTCACTGCAAAAAGGGCTGAGACTTGAATGAAGCAAATGTAAGTAGTGCAGCTCGAGAGTTGCACTTCAACAGATAAAGAGAAACTATAAAAAAATTGGAAGTAGAATGGACATCCAGAGAGGAACACCAGCCTACTGCAGCTCTCTTAAAAGTGTAGTACAGCTATAGAAATCTCTCTCACAGAAATTCTCTCTTCAACAAAGCTAGCCTGGAAGAAAGAAAGAAGAAGTGAATGAAAGCATATACTGAATATTAGAACACAGAATAATGGTGACACAGAAAGCAGAGAGAGAAGCAGAAAACAACACAGTAAAGAGTAGACTGAAAAAGTCCATTTGTGGATGTTTCTAGAACATGAAAAGGGAAGAAAGTCAAGGGAAAGATAATGTGATGATGGATGAAGAGTAGAAGAGGGTAATGAGTAACAAATAGGATAATAAGTAGGGCGGGCAGAGTTGGAAGGAAAGAGAGGAGAGAAAATGAAAAGAGAGAAAACTGAATGAGAAAGTCATAAAGTAAGAAAAACCATGAAAATTCTTGACTTTTCATAGTTCGCAATAATCCTTGTCCTATATACAGGCTCAAACAGAACAAGATGTGCACGGGTGTGCATGCATGTGAATGGATCATGCACTGATAACATTACACTCCTTAATTCCTAATTAATCCTTCTAAACTGGATTACAGCGTAGAGCTTGGCAAGACCAGGATTCCACCCTTCACCCTGCTGACTGTGAATGTATGCGTGTGAGTCTAATGTCACTTTGCTGTTTTTCAGTTTGATAAGACTGGCCTGTCCTTGGTTACATGATTGGAAATGAAGCTGACCGTTTTTGAGGCCCCTTATGGCACACACACACTTCCATACACAGTTGCTTATTTATTTCTACTTTCACACACATAAAGTTCTGGTGTCATTCAAGCACACAAACACACACATACACAAATGCAGTAGGAGTCCCTAGACCACAGGTCTTAAAATTATTATGGTGAGTGGCAAGAACTCTTAGCATTACTTTACACATCTTAAGCGAGGACTCTTGGGGGATATGTGCTTACTCACATAACAGACATGTCCCCTAGCACACTCACTTGTCCTGGATTGAATAGATACTGTACCAAGTGTCCCATGTGATGTATTCTGGATTGCATTCAGTCTGGATAAAAATTAAAAGGCTCTGAAGACAGCAACACTAATAACTTCATTTTATGTTCATTTTTCTCTGTAGCTGAAAAGTGTGTTATATCGTAAAACATTCTCTTCTTTAAGACTTGAACTCAGCATGAGTAGACCTCACACTTTGTAGTAAATAGTTGAATAAAAGGGAATAAACACTGATACTAATTTTAGAACAATCAAGACATTTTCATTTAATTTTGAGGACCTTGTGTGATTTTATATGAGCTTCATAGTATTTTAGATCAAATGTTTTGATCACTGACATATGATGTATGTTATGTTAATATGCAGGTACTTCTGCAGACACAATGAGGAAAGCAGAGTGAGCTTGATCAGAAATACTGGTAAAGTCCCCCCCCCCATTATAATTTAAAATTCTAGAGTAACTAAATTTAAGTTATTTAAGTACCGTATTTGCCGGATTAAAAGTTTCGGTTTTTGCATAGTCTGGCAAGGGGAGCAACAAATACATTGGAGCAACTTGTATTTTGAATAAATTCGACTATAGGGTGCCATACTGACAGCTGCTAGAGGAGGCGAGCGGCGAGCTCTCCCTTCTGGCGTGCAGCCACGGCCGCGCGCTTGAACCCTCAAACAAATGCGACCTGTTCTGCAGAGCGACTAATACACGGTTTTTTCTTCTTCATTATGCATTTTTGTGACTAACATACCGGAGCGATTTATCACCCGGAAAATACGGTAGTTCTACTTAAGAATAGAATAAGTAATTTTCACACTGACCAGGTAAACTTCTCATCATCAAACCAACATGAACCTGTGTAACAGTACTTACAAATGCAATCACGTTAACTTTGGCTAAATTTTTCAAGAAAAACAAGCTATCTGAACCACAGTATAAATAAATAATGTGTAACACATTGTATTTCTGTGGTACTGTTTATATAGTGTTATGTTCTGAGTGCTCATTAAACCACACTCTGTTTTGAGTAAGTCAGGAGTTACAGGGGAGCAGAAGGGAGGTAATGATAAATATATGGGGGGGTTTGTCCACAAAGGAATAGATGGAGTGAGTTGGGAAGAATTAGCATGCTTTTAAGCACTCCATGCTTCAGTGAAGCACCACGGGACTTGTTGATGCCTCTAAGTGCCATGCAGTATTAACCAGACAATCTCTAAGGAGGCCCGGTGGCATGTGCCTGTGGTGTGTGCTGACTGACCGCTGCGTATAGTTAAGTTCCAAAACTAAATAACCTATTTAGAGAACGAAGAGTGAAGTGTAGTGGAGAGACTCAGCAAAGAGACAAACACTGTCAAAATCAATCAATCAATCAATCAATCAATCAATCAATCAATCAATCTATCTTTATTTGTATAGCGCCAATCATAATCGCCGATTATCTCTAGGCACTTCACAATTCAAGGCTGAAATCTCATGACTATACAGAGAGTAAACCAACAGAACCACCGAGAGCAAGCCAAAGGCG
>JAQQAE010017243.1:0-11529 GCA_029823295.1 Pseudamia nigra
ATTGCCTCAAAAGGTTGTGCAACAAAATATTAAATTAATGGTACCATCATTTTTGTCCAGGCCTGTTTCGTGAGTTTTGTTTTTTTAAGTAATTCTGTTGAACTACAATTCAAAAGCAATGTCTGAATTTCATTGGTTAATTTTCATAACATTTTTATTTATTACTTTTGTCAGATTCAAGTTATTTCTGTAACCATTGTCGGTTTTTCTGTCATTAACAGGGGTACCAACAATTTTGTCCATGTCTGTAATTTGTGAATATACAAACAAGCTAGCATTTCACCAGAAATCAGCTACACTTTGTGGTAAAGGTGAGCTATAACCCATAAATACTGAGAAAATGTGTACATATGTGTGTGTATGTATATAAAATAAATAACGTGTGTGTCACTGGGTATCCTGCAAAGTGAGCTGCTGCCGACACATCAGTCACCTTTAGTCAAGAAGAGACAGCAACCTTCATGTGCCATGTCTAACAGTCTCTTCCTGAATCTTTGACCTGAACTGGACTTTGTCCCAGTCTTCAGTGAAATGCTTCCAGATGATGTCAAAATAGCATATGTGCAATTTTCCAACAGTCTGTATTTTGAGTTTTCACACTGAAGAGGAAGGATCATTAATAAGAGAAGAGAAAGCACTCAAGAACTCAGACCTCAGCCACAACAACATACCGTTCATGTAAATTCACTCAACAGTACATTGCACATTTGGGGGGTGGTGGGGTTGTAAAGATATCTACACTGACTTTGCAGGTCTTTCAGGGACAACCCTTTTTGTGACATTAGATATGAATGCTACTCATGTGCTATATGCCGTGAATTAGAGCTCAATGAACTTGGCCTGCATTCTGACTTTAAAAAAAAAAAATTTTAATGCCACCTCATGTTAACAAATGGTAATTTGAAGATATTTTCTGACAACCAGACAGCCAAAATGGTCTGGCACATACACACAAACAAGTTGTTCAAATTGTGGACACTAGAGTGCTACAAGATTGAAAACAAAACATAACCTTGTCGACAGAGTTAATGTCCACTCACTGAGTACTTTACTAGATACACTTTTTAGAGATAATCAGCAATGATGATTGGCGCTGTACAAATAAAAATTTAATTAAATTGAACTTTTTGACAAAACTTGTTAACACAATTATCATCCATTCACACGGCGGCAAATCAGTGCATTTAGGCATGTAGACACAGTCAAGACAACCTGCTATAGTTTAAACTGAGCATGAGAATAGAGAAGGGAGGTGATTCACATGACTTTGAACATGGCACGGTTGTTGGTGCCAGATGGGGTGGTCAGCAGTTTCTGAAATACTCAGAAGTACTGGATTTTTCACACACAACCATCTCTAGGATTTACAGAGACTCAACAGTTCTCTGGAAGCAAATACCTTATTGATACCTGATGCCAAAATGATCAGACTCATTCGAGCTGATGAAAGGGCAACAATAACTCAAAAGACTATTTGTTACAACTGAGTAACAGCATCTGTGGACGTACAACACGTCAGAGCTTTAGGTAGATGAACAACAGCAGCAGAAGATCACACATGCTGACACTCCTGTCAGTTAAGAACAAGAAAGTTAAGAACAATTCACATGGACTCAGCAAAATTGGTCAATAGGAGGCTGTAAAAATGTTGCTTTGTCTAGTAAGTCTTGATTTTTGCAGTGACATTTGGATGTTATGTCAATGATTAACATAAGTAAGATTAAAGCATGGATCCATCTTACCTTGTAGCAACACTTTAGGCTACAAGCGGTGGCATATGTATTTTGGAAACTTTCGTAATAACTATGCAGAGTTTAAATGTCACTGCCTGCATGAGTATTGCTGTTAGTCAGGTCCATCCCTTTATGAAAACAATATACCATCTTATGATGTAGCTAGGAGGTCCAACCCAGTACTGGCAAGATGTACCTAATAAAGTGTTTGGAGAGTGTATAAACATTTAAAATGCTGGTATCAATAATCTAAAAAATGTGAAATTACCATATTCATAGCCAGTAGTTGGTCTCTCCCTGTACAGTGATGGGTGTGGGATAATGAATGATTCAATGATGTAAAATAAACCATAATATTGTAAGTCAATACATTTAAAGAAAATAAAGTTCAAAGCCTTGATTTGAAGAGATGACATGAATCAGTGTGGCATCCTTGACATCCTTAAGGCTTTCACCTCCTGGACAGCAACAGGAGCCAACTTATTTCCTCAGTAAGTGAAGACAAGGAAAGAAGGGATCAGTAATAGCTGAGATTGCTCACTGGTGCCACAATTATATGGACAGGTCCGTGGCCGTAGGACACAACTTAATGACCATAATAAGGCATGTCTGCCTGTTCAAAATCAACTTAGAGTGACCTACAGCATCACTCTGGCCTTATTTAAAAAGGCAGTATGAGAACAAGCAGGATGTTTTGGTGAAGGATGTGGGCGTCCAGGAAGCCACAGAGTGTCCACTGTTCTCAGTGTGTTTCAAACAGGCTACAAGACCTGGAATCCTTCTCAGTCTACCTCACAGCCTTGATGAGGATCAATGTGGACTTGAGCATTTCTTATAGCTGTGGCTGGTCTTTAATTCAGTATGGTTGAGCGCTTGTGATTAATGACATGTACTTAGCTGGGAGACACAGTCAATAAATGCACTGGTCCAGGAACTTAATGCCAAAAGGGGGCAGGCTTTCCCCAGGCAGCAACACATAAGATTTTTTTACATTACTGAAGCAAATTTGGATTTTATTTCAAGTCTGCTGACATGAATCTCTAACACACACATACACAAACACACACTAAAACTTTCTATGAAATATACTGAATCCCCTCTGTACACATAACCTTGTATTTCATCTTCAAATTGTGTGTAAAATGTATTTTTCATTTTTGGCATGCAGTTAATATGAGCAAGACCAACTGTTATCAGTGACTGTATGGCTGATTTGAAGTCTTTACAGACATGAACCTATTTGGCAAGTGGAAAAGGGATTGGGGCAAGGAACAGACACAGCACTAACAAAAACAATACCCATAAAACTAAATATGAATCCTGACCTCCTCTGTGAAAGTCAAGGGTTTTGTTGTATGACGATAACCACCTCATCCACTTCCAAGAGTTTGTCCCACTTAAGCACCGCTGGGCATTTGAATCAAAGGCATGAAACCTAATGCCTCTTTTCACTGCCTTTTTAGCGTTTGCATTGTATGCTAAGCAGGGTTATGGGAGATTATTTTTTTATCCTGCATTCCTGTGGAACCAACTCCCAGTCTAGGCCCGGGATGCAGACACACTCTACCTTTTTAAAATTAGGCTTTCTTTCTTGACAAAGTGTAGCCATAGTCAGGGCTATGTTACGTAACCTTTATCCCCCTTAGTTGTGCTGCATAGTCCTAGGTTGCTGGGGGACAGTGATACACCAAGCTTCTCTAGCTCTCTCTAAAACTCTTCCCTCTCTCTCTCTCTCCCTCTTCTGCCCGTCTCTCCTGCTCCCTTTTCTTTCTGCATCTCCCACCCTCTCTGTCTAGACGCCTCTTTCGCTGTTCTGTTAAAGGAAGTATTTCCTCCCCCTATCACCCTTGACTTGCTCTCAGTGGTTCTGTTGGGTTTGTCTCTGTGCAGTCTTGATATTTTGGCCTTGAATTGTGAAGAACCTAGAGATAATCTTGGAATATGATTGGCGCTACACAAATACAACTGAATTTATTTTTTTTCCAAACAAACCAAAGCAAGACAATAAACATGTAAAATCAAGATCACTGGTTGATCCAAACTTGTCACTGGCATAGTACATCTGTGAGTCATCATGTTGCACTGCAGAACATGGAGCCAAGTCAATGGGAAGTCATCAAAAGAATAAGACATAGCAGACTCTCTCTTGATGAATCGACTACACATTTTAAGTATACATAACTATATTCTTACCTGAAAAGTCATATAACTAAGTCTTATTTTGAAATTTATTTCTCCACTTCCACTGCTGCCCTGCATGTTGCTACAGTTGAACTAAAGTAATGTCACAGTACGTTTCTGCTGCATCAACATAATGACCAATCAGGACCTATACTGCAACATGCTGGCCCCTGAAGCAAGTGGGGGCACGCTGAATTGAGTTGTACTGCCAGTGGAAAACCAGTATTATTGATCTCAAACGGGCCTGTTAAAAATGAAAAATCACTTTTTATTGGGTGCTATTTGAAACTGAAATTCAGGACATGTTTATACACAACAGGGAGAGAATGCGCTGATATTTTCCAGAGCGGGATGTGAGAAAGTGTTATTGTAGAAAGAGCTGACACAAGGACACACAGGCAGTGCTCTGATCATTTGTGTCCCATGCATGTGCATCCTCATGGCAAGTAGTGTATTAAAACACATGAATAAATCAAAACTATAACCTGAGAGTCTTCCTGCACTTTATTACCTTTGATATAGTCTACCCAGGCATCACAGTGTATATAAACATTTATCAGAAGCTCTGCGTGTCTTTTTTTCCCCTCTTTATCTTCCTGAACTTGCACTTTCCAAAAATGATATCACGCTTTTGAAAGGCCCCCAGAGCTGCATGCTTCTCACTTCCATTACAACATGACAATTCCACCGTGTAATCCTGTAATCTTCTTATCAACACAATTACCACAACACAAACACTACACTAATGATGCAGGGAGAGAAAATGAGAAGGTTCAAAGTTGCACAGAGCTCCTTCTACTTTATGTTCATCCCACAGGGCACTCGATAATCAATACTGGAATATCTGGCTTATTGAGATTCTTCACCTTGAGACCTAAAATATTATTTTGCTGCTACTAGGGCCCACACCTTGGAAAAATCCATTATTTAACTGCCATAACAGCTCTCTCTTTACTGAAAATGAAGCTTCAAATATACATGGCAAGATGCAAAATGAAGGCTGGACATATTTCATTCATTCTGATTCTCCTTCAGTATTAGTAAAATGGAAATTTGTCCTCCCCAATAAAAGTTTAAATTCAGATCATATGGATCTAAACACCCTGCTTTTATTCATTGTTCATTTTTACTATTTTATATTTAAAGTATGAAATGAAATTATGCTAAATCTAGATTCATTTAACATGCACATAATATTATATCACTTATTTTGAGTATTTGCTCCTATTTTGTTACTATTTTGTTCATTTTCATGTCAGTTTTTATTTTCTTGATAGTTTTGTTCAGTTTTCTTAATTTTGCTACTTATTTTCATCATTTTCTATGTTTTGCTGCTTATGTTGTTCATTTTCTTGTCAGTTTATATGAATTTGCTTGGTTGTTTTGTTAAATTGTCTTCATTTAGCTGCTTATTTTTTCATGATCTTGTCATTGTATTTAATAGCCTTGATTGTTTTATCCTCTTCGCTGCTTATTTGTTTTCTGTATTTTTCTGCCTATGTTGTTCATTTGATCATTTTGTTCATCTTCTTGTAAATGTAGTATTTTGTTTTGTTCATTTTTCTGTTTTTTTTTAACGGCCTTTTGCAAAACAGGCACAAATTAACACGTAACGCACTAGGAGTACAGATTTCTGATGCGTGTGTTTGTTACAATACTGACCTCCAGTGTGCGCATGGAAGGACAGAGCGCGCGTTTTCTCCTGGGTGCGGGACTCAGCCGCTGTCAGTTTGCGCCTTCGCCCCGCAAAATATGTCTGTCCATTCAAATGGACGGAGGCGCACTCTTAAAAAACCTTTTAAAAGTCATGATGTTCACTTGTTTGGGGTCTGATGTTTGGACCGACTCGGACCAATCAGGGTATTCGCGCAGAAGTCTACAAAAATCAGGATACTCTAAAGTAAATTATCCCTGATGGAAATGTTTTCGCTGTTTTTCCTCTCCTCCGCTCTCTAATTGCTCGCATCTCTTCTCCAGGAAGGAGCAGGTGCCGTCTAGCGTTTTCTCTTTTTTTCTAGCGTGGAAAAGACACGTGGTTGTTACAATCCTCTCTCAGGACACAGCGGGGAGGAGGAGGAGGAGGAGGAGGAGGAGGAGGAGAGATGCGGGCGCAGTCGGGATGGGAGAGGACGCGCTGAGGAGGGAGTCCGCTTTCTAACCGTGGAAATCCTGCTGCTGTTGCTGAGCCAGCCTGCGCGTTTTGGAATAACGACTTCAAACACTTTGCATTGCTTTCTCTCACTCCTTTTTCTTCCTTTCTTTCTGTTTTATGAAGGACAGACTTGCACAAGGATGAGGAAGATCGCAGGTGAGGAGAGAAGGAAAATACCGTTTAATGTAGATTTGTATAGTAAAATATGTGCTGAACTCCATCTGGAACATTTAAACAGAATCATTTAGTGATTTTTATTAGCTGAAAGTCATACTTTGACTTAAAAAAGACAAAATGGATTTTTTAAATAGCTCCATCTTCGAGGGAGAGGTGGAGGCAGTGAATATCTCTTCTAATGCCACCTCTCAGAGCCAGTACACCCCGCTCGCTATCTGGGGTCTGGCAGGACTTGTCAGCTTTTTGATTCTGTTTACAATAGTGGGAAATGTCTTGGTTGTTATTGCTGTTTTAACCAGCAGAGCTCTGAAACCCCCCCAAAATCTTTTCCTTGTGTCCCTGGCCAGTGCGGACATACTGGTGGCCACCTTGGTGATGCCCTTTTCTCTGGCCAATGAACTTATGGGCTACTGGTTTTTTGGGAAAATCTGGTGTGACATCTACTTGGCTCTGGATGTTTTATTCTGCACGTCATCCATTGTTCATCTATGTGCGATCAGCTTGGACAGGTACTGGTCTGTGACACAGGCTGTAGAGTACAACTTAAAGAGAACACCTAAAAGAGTTAAAGGTATGATTGTGGTAGTCTGGCTCATTTCAGCTGTCATCTCCTTCCCACCACTCATATCAATGGACAGGAGCAGTAGTGAAGCCAGTGAGTGTAAACTGAATGATGAAACCTGGTACATCCTCTACTCCAGCATCGGCTCATTCTTCGCCCCCTGTGTGATCATGATCCTGGTCTATATCCGGATCTACCAAGTGGCGAAGACAAGGACCAGAACGATGTCAGAGAAGAAGAGGGATGTGGACTCACCCCTGGAGAATGGGATGGATCAAGCAGAATCTGGTAAAGGCGGGTCTGTAAAGTCAAGCAGGGGCGGGAGCATGAAAGACCAGGAACGTGAGAACGGGCACTGCCAGGAGCAAGCCGTCAGATCACCGCTTCCAAGCCAGGCGAAACATCAGCTGACCGACCATGATGACGACTTTGATGACAGCAGCTCGTCGGATGAGAAACCTAAAAGGAATTCCACTTCCTCTAAACACCATCACAATGACAGAAAAGACAGAAAGTCCAGCCGAAAAAGCAGCTCCGCCTCCAAATACTCCAGCAGGAAGTCACGTGCAAGTTCCAAGTCCATGGAGCTGTTTTCATCTCGTCGCAAACGGCGGAGCACTGTCAACCGGAAGAAAGTGTCTGCAGCTCGGGAAAAACGCTTCACCTTCGTCCTGGCTGTGGTCATGGGTGTGTTTGTGGTGTGCTGGTTCCCATTCTTCTTTTCTTACAGCCTGTACGGGATCTGCCGGAAGCCATGTGAGATCCCTGAGACTCTTTTCAAGTTCTTTTTCTGGATTGGCTACTGCAACAGCTCCTTAAACCCAGTCATTTACACCATTTTCAACCAGGACTTCCGCAGAGCTTTCCAGAAGATCCTCTGTAAGACCTGGAAACGCTCTTTCTGAGGGCCGCGTGCATGACACTGGGGGGCTGGGGATGGGGGTGGGGGGGTGTGTCAATAGACCTTAACCTCCAGTAGACACTAACTGAAAGTTTTCTGAACTGTAGGATAAAGTTCTGTCCGCGGGATGATTTCCACACCTTTTACTTTTCAGGGATTGCTCTATAAATGAAGGAACACTTAACGGATCAAAGGACTGAACTAAGGTGCAGAAAAGGGGCTTAAGGTACAAATGTAAATGCTCCGTTAATATTCAGGGGAGGCTTTCATCTAATACCAGGCTGATTTTGCACTCTAATGTGGCCACAGGTCATTCCTCCCTCGTTGATGTGTTCTCTGTTCATTTAAATACGTTGAGCTGTCAGGTACTGTGATGCATGTGCTGAAAGAGCGGCTGCACCTGGAATGAACTGCACAGGAGGCGAAAAGGTTTACAGTGACATCTGATTTTCTAACATGACCTCATACATTGACTGTAACAAGAAGGCCTTGACAATCTAGATACAAGTGTTGTTTGTGACATAAGATGGTGTTTTCGCCTCTCTTTCTCTGGCTCTTACTCTTACTGTTTTTTTTTCTTTTTCCTATTACGCCATCCTCTCAACATGAGGACCAATGGGACGAAGGGGCTCCTTGCTTACTGTTTCAGTAGCAAAACTGTTCACTAAGAACAAAAAAAGAACAAATTTGACCATCAGACAAAGTACACTAACACTCATTGTTCTGTATTAGTGCAAAGAAAACCAGGAACTGCAGTTGAGTCACTTCATCAAATGTGTAGTCTTGGTCTGTGCGGCTCAGACATAGTGACATGTGTGAAACAACTGAGTCATGGGTAATTTTTCTCTCCCGGGCATGTGTTTGCACCTTTTCTCCCCTCCGAGAAAATAGATGGAATGTAGAGGTACCGCTGAGACAGAAAGACACCTGCTGGGGAGTTCACTGTGTGTGTGAGGGAGACAGAAGTGTATAACATCCGATAGTGAGCTCAAGATTTATCCTGACTGCCTGTTAGGGAACTTCTGTGTGATTGTGTGTGTGTGTGTTTTCAGCAAATGGCCTAATTCGCTCCGATCAAGTGTCTTTCTATCCTCCTCCATCCGATGTTCTGTCACAAGTCTCTTCACCTTATCGCTCTGCTGTAAAGTCTGCTGCTCACACATACACATTATATACACAACGGCATAAAGACAACTTCACTCCTTCACATATTTGAGCATTTAGAGCCAAAAGGGCTGATGCTTTTTTCTCTTGCTCTTGTAAATAATTAAAGACGGTACATTATTGTTGTGTGGTGCCTCATAATCACACATTTATTGATCGGTATAATAAAAATGTATTGTTTGTATAAGCTCTGAATGGTTTTCATGTTGCACAGACCCTGTCCTTTTCTAATGTTCAGAAAAAGAACAAGTGTTTACTTCTCTGCTTTGAGCACACTGAAAAAGAACAAATAAAGAGATGACTTCAGATATCCTTTGAAGAGTGAACAAGAGCAGAACTACACCCGTTGTTCTGTTAATATATTATTTGACTGCTGTGTCACTGTTTTTGTGTCAATTTTGCTTTCACTGGTTACTCAGAACGTATGACTAATCCTCTTTTTGTAGGTACGAGTAGAGTAAGGTTGGTGTCCTTGAATAGCTGCAGTTCATGATGGGAATGATTCAGTCAAAGAATGCACAGAAGTGAAAACATCAACACATAACTGCTTCTTTTTTAGTAATGTGATGAATGTGTAAATATTTTTGATGGGAAGTTTAAGGAGTTCAAATCTTTTTTTTTATAGGAAACATATTGTGAAAAATGTACAAACCCAATTCCAAAAAATCTGGGATGTAAATAAAACATGAATAAAAATAGAATACCATGACTAGCAAATGTTATTAACCTGTATTTTGTTCCTAGTAGTAGTGCACACGTATCTGATGTTGAAACATTTTACCATTTAATGGAAAATATTAGCTTTTGAATTTGATGGCAGCCACACATTTCAAAAAAGTTGAAACAGGAGCAACAAAATGCTGGACAATGAATCGGCACAAATCAAACTAGTTCACAATAAATTATGTTAACTGGCAACAGTTCAGTGACATGACTGGATATAAAAGGAACATTTTTGATAGAGCTTCGGATGTAACGCTGGGCAGAGGTTCATCACTCTGTGACAAGCAATATTTAATAACTTTTGGAATAATTTCAGAAGCAAAATGGAAAACTGTTCTGTGTTCAGATGAATGCCTCAGACCATTTGTGAATTTCCCCACTGTGGGGATAAAATATTCTGAATTTTAAATGTTCTTTGTTCCAGAGAAGACAGTGGTGTTTCTGGATCATGTTCACATATGGCTTCTTCTTTCCATGATACAGCTTTAACTTGTATTTGTAGATTGCACTTTGAACTGTGTTCACAGACAATGATTTCTGGAAGTATTCCTGAGCCCATGCAATGATTTCCAGTAGAGTCATATCTGTTTTTAATGCAGTGCCACCTGAGGGCCCCAAGATCACCAGCATCCTGTTTTAACCTTTGACCTTCCTCCTGATTCTCTGAATCTTTTGATATTATACACTGTAGATGCTGGATCTCCAAAGTCTTTGTAATTTTACATTGAGGAATATTTTTCTGAAATTGTTCCACAATTTTTCAGTGCAATTTGTCAGAGATTGGTGAAACTCTGTCCATCTTTGCATCTTTTCTAAAATGGCTCTTTTATACCCAGTCACGTTACTGACCTGTTACCAGTTAGTTAGTTGTCAAATGCTCCTCCAGTGGATTTTTATTTGTGCCAATTACTTTTCAAGCTTTTTGTTGCCCCTTTTTGTTTCAACTTTTTTGAGATGTGTGGCTGCCATCAAAGTCAACTAATATTTGCCATAAAATGGTAATTTGTCTCAGTTTCAACATCTGATATGTTTCTTCTATTGGCAGTAAAATACGGGTTCATGAGATTTGCAAGTCATTGCATTTTGTTTTTATGAACATATTATATACAGTACATCCCTGCCTTTTTGGAGTTGGGGATGTAGTTTCCTGTCTTTTCTTGTTATAAAAGTGGTCTGAAGACTCTAAAAATAATGTTCAGGCATGAAATGGAGAGAAAGACAGACATTTTTTTAGATAACTTGATCTGAAACAAGCCACTTGGATTTCTGGATGTTTATGATGTCACAACTACATAGTCACTGTCGTCAGTCAGTCATCCAGCAGAAGTGCCAAAACCTTCCTGACTTCTGGAATAATGTGCCTCAGAATCTACAATATGTAATCTATGGCACAGACCGTAGAAGTGTGTGATCAACAGCAGCTCATTTGCATTTAAAGCAACAGACAAGAAGAACTCATTTTATATTGAGCTGAAAACCAGGACATGACAATATAAACAATTTCTGGCATTTTGAGCAGAAATTTCAAAGACTCATTCAAGGGGAATGTGGAAAATAAACGAACTAGTTACAGTGCATCTGGAAAGTATTTATAGCATTTTACTTTTTCCACAATTTTTTATGTTGCAGCCTTATCCCAAAATAGATTAAATTCATTTTTTCCCTCAAAATTCTACACACAATGCCCCATCATGACAATGTGAAAAAGTGTTTTTGAAATTGTTGCAAATTTATTAAAAATTAAAAAATGAGAAATAACATTTACATACTGTAAGTATTCATTGCCTTTGCTCATTACTTTGTTGATGCACCTTTGGCAGCAATTACAGCCTCAAGTCATTATAAATATGATGCCACATCTTGACACACCTATCTTTGGGCAGTTTGGCCCATTCCTCTTTGCAGAACCTCTCAAGCTCCATCAGGTTGGATGGGA
>JAQQAE010017244.1:0-11528 GCA_029823295.1 Pseudamia nigra
CCTCTCTTATCTTTTTAAATGGGTGAACTTGCACATTTTTACATTTCCCAATACTTATTGTCCCCACTGTACGTACATGAGCTCGGAGCTGTTGTGAGATCTGATCGTATCCTACACTCAGGATCAGATTGATAACTGCCGAGCTTTGCATGAAAATGAGTATGCACCCATTTTTCAGGCGTACGCTTGCTTGATAAATGAGGGCCAGTGACTCTTCCCAGGTCATCACACACGACTGGAAATAGAACTGTGCAGAATCACTTTCTGAAAAGAGATCACTCTAAATTCAACATACTGCACCTTTAACCTCCAAAGAGTCCACTGAAATAGAACTGCATTGTCAGGTTAAAGAGGCACATATTTAAGTTAAACAACATTAAGTTTATTACTCAACAAAAGTTGTACATGGTGTGTGTAGTAGATATATACATATTGCCAATTCTGAGTTTGGAGACAACAAATTTAAGCAATGTCCTGAACATTTCTAAGAGAAAATACTTGTTGGAACAGGATTCTACAGGACCAAGTGTTCTTAAAACTTTATGCTTGCCATAACTTAAATCACAGGACCACCTCTTAAGATTTTTAGTAAATGCTTTGTTGTTCTACATTGTCACGTGTTCTTTACAGATTATAGGCAAACATACATCAAGACAATGATGTGGGCAGTAATTTCTACTCACACTCGATCTTTGGCTTTGATATCTGCTGGGTCAGAAACGAGAGACAGCCTGTTCAAAAAATATGCACAGCACAAAAAAATTGGCCATGACTTGGACAGAGGAGGAAGACACACAAACCTTTCTCTTGGATAACTTTGCACACGTGATTTGGTCTGTCCGTTAAATGTTTGGACATCAGGTCACCACCTGTTGCATCCACGAGGAGATCACAGTTGAGGCAGACAAGAGTTAATCTGAGAAAATGAAGATTCAGAAACTTTAGTTCATTTTCAAATACAAAATAATAATTGTACATGAGAAAATGTAATTTGTGTACTTACTTTAATGGAGGTGAATGTTTCTTACTTTCCAGTTTTGAAAATCTGTTTTTGTTGATAGTACTGTGGAATCTACAAAAAGAAGAGGATTTGACACAAGATTTGCAAAGTACGTACATAAGGCCTAAAGCTGACAGAAAATGGCTCAAATATTGATGAAATAAAACTCAAATTTTAAATAAAACAGTTCACCTTATCATATGATTCCCAATCGAAACTTTACAACTTGTCCGATATTTGCATGCCCCACAGTTCAAGACCATCGGGAAGTGAGAAAAGAAGTCATCAATCTGTGACAAGCACTCGATACATGTGTGGGGATTTCCACGGGGTCTGAATGTTGAAAATCGGAACAAGAGCAGAAAACAAATTTAAACTGAGTTAAAACTGATCCATCTTGGATTTACACACATTTAGAAACCGTGGTGTGTTTTGTGGACTTGTTTTGCTGATAAGCATGTATAATTGTGGACAAAAAAATTTCTCGGTTGCTGTTTAAATAAGTGGCACATTTTTAAACAGAGCATTTAAGAATATGCTACTTTCATTTAGAAACAAAGTTATTGCTATTTTCAAACAAAGCCTGAATTATTTTAGGAAAACAAAAATTACCAGGGTCAATATTTTTAACCTCCCTAAAAAACTGACCTCTTTACTCAGGCACAAGCCACCACTTTTTAAGTAATGGCTTAAGTGTGTGAACTGAAGTTAAAACTGATAATTTGTCCAATATTCACTTCAGAAAGGATTTTAGGCATCACTTGTCAAAGCATCATACCAAAAACAAAAGAAATTACCGGTAGTTAAAATCTGAGAAGAATATACAAATCAAAACATTTCCAAGTATCCACAACTGGAGTGAGAAGCATCATCAAGAAGTTCAACAAGAGCCACACAGTCCAAAACAAGCCAGTCAGACAGACATAGGAAGCTTTCAAAGACTCTTGAAAGGAAACAACTGGCAACACTTTAGTGAATGACTCAGCCAGATCTGGAACTGAAGTCCCAAGGAAGACAGTCACGAGAGCCCTACTTTAGGCATGACTGCAAAGTTGTAGACCAAGAAAACCTCCACTTCTGCGGACGAGACAACTACAAGCCAGACTGAAGTATGCTGAGGACTACCTGGAAAAAATGATGCATACGGGACGCGTGTCATTTGGTCAGATGAAACCAAACTAGAGTTGTTTGGCCACAGAAATGTCTATGTTGGGAGAAAGAAAGGAAAGGCATATAACCAGTAGTGGGAGTATAATGGTGTGGGAATGCTGCGGTGCGCCTGGAAGTGGAAATTTTGTCAGGGTTAAAGGAAGGAATATGAAGAAAGACGACTATAAGAACATTTTAAAATAAAGCATTAATACAGCGCAGTCAACAGCAAAACTCCACCCAAGTCGTCCCAAAAGCTGGGACACATCAGTGTTTGGAGTGTGAGGGGGAACCTGAATTGGACAAGAGCGTCAGAGTTCACACGAAAGGTTTATTTATTTATTTATTTAAATCGCCTAGAGTCACGTCAAAGGATATGGTCCAACACTCATGAACACAGTGCCAACATTAAACTCCATTCAATATTCTGTTTTGCACATTACAAACATTGCTGGGTTAGTTCTGTTCAAAGTGAAAAAGCTCAATAACCTGAGATTCTTGATTGCCAAGTTGTGTTTGGACGTTTGCTTCTTGGTTTGTGTAGGTTTGGATTTCGCTGCTACATAGTTTGCCTTTGACATACTGCTTGAAGGCTTGGTGCGCTGGGTTTCTGGAGCAACAACAATTCCAGACTGAGCTGGAGCACTGTGCACAGTGGGCATCTTTCCTGTTAAGGATGCTCGAATGGTCACCTAAAATGGTAAAGAATGTGATGCATAAATTGACATTTCTTAACTATGACACAAAAGTCTGCAATAAATGGTATAATATCAGGGACAGACCTTTGTTCCTGCAGGAAGCCCCTCCAGAGCTTTAGGTTTTCTGAAAGTCTTGTGAAAGTGAGTCCGGTGTTCCACTTTTTCTTTGTAGGAAAGAAAATTCAGCCTGCATTTTCCACAGCGATAGATTCCTTTTCTCTTAAATTAAAAAAAGACAGAAACACAAAAACATGATTAATATATGGTGCCACTACAGGCTAATTGCTAAGATGTTTCATATGGATTTGCTGAAAGAATATAACAGGTACAAAAAACTTTCATGGCTATTATTAGACTGGCAATTAATTTTGTTTGGGTCCAACTCTACCAAATTTATTGCTGCTTTAGGGCAGGTGAAGAGAAACAGGTTTTATTGTCAGCTTGTTATGTATTACAGTAAGGTGCTCAGCAGACAACCACATCAATCTAACCTTGGAGTTGGAGCTAATGTTCAACAAAAAAAGTTCAGACTCTTTTTTTAATCTCAGGGGTTTTTAAGAATTACCAACCTGTTACTGAGGCACATTTCTCTGGATCAGTTGTGCAAATTTTTATCTTGCTTTAAATGACACTTGTATCTTTTTTCCTGACAAACAAAATAAAATGCATCCATCTTACCTGATGTTTCATGTAGTGTTGCATGTATACATGGCTACTTCTAAGAACTTTAAGACAGAAGGGACATAGCAGGTCTTTTGTGTTTTCATGGACACTACGGAAATGTGTCTCTACATCTGAGAAGAAAGAGGACCTGAAATTGCACACCTGTGAAACGAGTTAAACAAAATTTCAGTACAAGTGAGTTTTTTGCTCCATAAAGCAAAACATTAGACCCGAGTATGAATAGAAGTGACAGACCTGGCACACATATGGCATTTCTCCAGGTTTGTGATTGTTCTTCATGTGGTCCAAGAGTACTTGCTCAGATTCAAACGCCAGCTCACAAATCTTGCAGTTTGCTAAAAGGAAAGACAATTATTAACTCCCCGTTTGAAAAAGCACTGAGTTTGATCTGAATGGGTTTTTATATTACTTGTGGATTCAATGGGGCTGTGAGCACTTTCAATGTGACACTGCAGCTGGAATGGAGTCATGTACTGTCGGTAGCAGTGTTGGCATGTTGTGTGGCTTTCCCAGCTCTCACTATTCTGTTTTTCCAACTCCAGGTGGTGTTTCATATGGTTCATGAATCTGCACGAGAGGAAGACACACAGACCTGTCACTTGAACCTTTAAAAGATTGTATATAGTTAAACACCAGCATAGAGTGGTTTAGACCTAAAACAGAACCTGGGAAAGTGGTTCTCAGTTGGAAAAAATAGTAAGGTTTCTCTTGAACCGTACATCTACGAACATGGCAGAATACAAGATGTGTGGAGGTCTGCTGATGAAGCCCGTCATCTTCAACTTGAGGAAAAGCTCAAAAGAAGCAAAGAAAAAGGAGGCTGCAAGAACTAATCCAAAACTTGATCAAGACAGGATTCACTCAAAATAAAAACAAAAACTACTAATTATTTAAGAAAAGTTGTTACAAAATGGAGCTTAACATGGTAATACAGCAAGTTACTATCTTATGATCTGCTATGAATTTTGCAGTGACCTCTACTGCAGAAGTATCCTTTGTTCCAGTAGTTCTGCACAAAACTGGGGCTGATGCGATTTCCCTAGATGGCACTAAGATACCAAGAAACCAAACAAAACACAGTTCAAGAAGCAGAGCTGCTTTGGTGGAAAAGGCTCTTATTGAACACCTGTATATCAGCCATTCATTTTTAGATTTCTGTCAGTGAAAATGCAGGTATAAATATATACGATATATACAGAAGCTATTATTAGTAATATTAACAGTTACTGTAGACTAAACAAATTCAACAGTGCTTATGTTATAAACAAAAATTTAAGTATCTTCTATGGTCTAAACACAAAATTAAAGCACTCAGGCAGCAGTTCAATACATTATATTTCATTTGTCTTACAAGTTACTTCCATCCATTTTCTGTCACAGGTCAAGGTTAACAATACTTAAAGTGCAGGATCTTAATCTATACAGTATGCAAGAAATTTGTGGTAATATAAAAAATATTTTCACTAGTAAATGGGAAACTGCTGCATTTAAATAAAACCAAAGACAAGTAGTGGGGAAAATTAGATATTCATAGCCTGCATAGATGCAGTAGTTATGGTCCAAGTCCCAAGGGTTTTAAAAAAGATAAATGAAGTATTCTCCTTGCACCTCACTTTCTAAGCATGTATAATGGGTGTTATAATATCAGCAATTACACAAAGATTTTTGTTTTGCCTAATGATGTAGTGCCTCACGACTGCATTAAGCACCTCCACAGCTACCTGCCACCGCTGCCCTGACGAGGCATGGCACATTTTTCAGTCCCTACATTCTGCTACCTCAGCTCCCCTAATAGAAATTTTTATGTGGATGAACTATGAACTCAACTGTGAGAGTGTGGTTGTGGTACAAATGTGTTTCCCCATTAAAAGCAGCTTACAGATGCTTTTTTTGCAACGTTCTGAAGCAAAGTTATTTAATCAAAGGAGCAGTTCTTACGCCACCTAAACTAGCAGTCATTTTTCATCTTTAGGCCCATGAGGGAAAATGGTCCGTTACAGTCATCCATCTTAGAAGGAAACAGTAGTGAGAGCCAACGAAGACATCCATGCTTTCTTTTATTGGCACTCGACTCATCTCTCTTCAGCTTGAGTCCCAGTCTGTGCTGTGAGACCATATAAATCACTGGATGTCAACAAACATGATAGAAGACTCAGTACTGGAAAATAATTCCCAAACAAGGTCTCGTCCGAGGTAATAC
The DNA here is from genome assembly GCA_029823295.1 of Pseudamia nigra. NCBI lineage: Eukaryota > Metazoa > Chordata > Actinopteri > Kurtiformes > Apogonidae > Pseudamia > Pseudamia nigra. The sequence continues at coordinate 5,732 of JAQQAE010017244.1, forward strand.
TCAAATCACATGTTCACAGTACAAGACAAATACACTACAAGTCCAATTAAATCATCGAACTGCACTGGTAGTTAGATCCATATTAACAGTCCACTAATTTAATCCAAGCTTTTAAATACCACAAACCTAAATGAATAAAGGCAGCACAAACAGGTGTCATATTTCATCTGCCATTTATGTTCATATAAAAAGATAAATATTCAGGGTGTCTGTGAATTTGACTTGTGTTTTAATACCCAATGTTTGTTTGCATTATAATGTCTTGATGATTCCACTAATGAGCAGCAAAGCGAAAGCTGGTATTTCACTCACAGCACAGACACAGCAAGCAGGGAAAACTGGGACGGGAGCAGAGAGAAATGCGTCCGCTCTCTCTGAAAGTCGGAAGAGAGACTGTCCAGTCGCCGCCACTCTCTAGTCCACACAGATGAGGTTGAATCTGTTTAAGGAGACCACAGAGTCCTGTATATGTCCATTCAGCCACGATTCTGAGAGACACAAGAGGCTACATTCCCTGAATTCCCGCTGTCTCCTCACTAACGCCATTAGCTCGTCCATCTTGTTGGAGAGAGAGTGGATGTTCCTCATGATCACAAATGATAAACATGATTTAAACCTTCGTCTCCTCTCCCGGCGATTGATGCCAGCTCTGCAGCCTCCTCCGTATCGCCGCGGGAATCTCCAGTTTCTCTGCCTAGAGAAGTCCAGTGTGGCTAAGAGCTAACAACTGCTCCTGAGTGTAAACAATGGAGTTGTGGCTGAAGGGTAGACTCAAAAAGTCCCAAAAACAGTGCCAAAAATAGCGCAAAAGTCAAGAAAGTATCACCCCTAGTTGCACAGTTCCATAGGGGTTGAATACAGAAAGTAAACACACATGAAACGTAGAAGGAAACAATAGAAAACACCCAAGAGGACAAATTCAACGACAGAGCTGCTACAACAAGCTGCCACTCTAGCGGTGCCATCTTTAAACAAAACAAGGCAAGGCACTCATTTAGCAGACGCTGGGCCATCATGTTCTCACACAAGTTCTAGGTGCCTCACAATTATCTTATGACCTTAACATCGCAAACTGAGTACTTGGGTAAGCCTTCAGGACCCTGGCCCTTCAACCAGGATGCAGTCCCCTTTACATCTCATCAATCTGAGGTACTGGGGTATCCAGTCACTGCTAGTAACCAAAATAAACTGTCAAAAATAGGATGCAGATCATATGTATTATCTGAACCATCACTGGTTTATGACATGGCAGCAGGCTGCAGGTTTGGCCTCATAGAGGTTTGGTCAAATGTGAGAGGGTGGAGAAAGAAGAAACCAAACAAGCTCTGACAACAGGAAAAAACATGATGGAAGAACTTGGTGAAATTTCAAACACACAAGGGGTGTTCCATCAATCAAAACAACAGAAATTCTAGTCACATATACTGTGACTGACAAAAGATCTCACAGAGCAACCCTTTCCCCGGTTGCCCCCATATCTGGGGGCAAGGTCTAATTTTACTGATACTCACAGCTCCTGCCTTCTAAACAACGAATAAAACCACACATCCAAAACACCTCTGTAATCATCAGAATATCAGCTAAAAATGTGGCTAAATCAATTTCAGAACAAAAAAACCACAGCCCACACAACAAGCCATTATGTTCAAAGAGTCAAAAGATAACTCCGCCAAATCTTTGCTTTGTCTCATACCGTGCTTCATTAAATAAAAGTAAATCTAGATTGTAACAAACTCAATGAAAGCTCATGGTGAGCAGAATCCAGCGGTATATAACTTGTGCATAACTTTCGAAACTGTACAGCACCAAACAATAAAGAAAAATCACAGCAACAAAACCAAGCAATGATAGCAAAGTTCTTCTTACCTTTGTTGTTCCTCATCAAAAGTTTCTCCAATGTGAAAAAACTCCAAATTTTGGTAAATCCATTTGATATCTTTCCATCAACTATAAAATCACTCAACATTCTGGATCATTTTGACCCATAATGGCAGAATACAAGCAACTGGCGAGTGTGCCCAACAGTGAGTGTATCTGTATTTTTCCACATCTGATTGAAGCTGTATTCTATTCTGTCCAAAATGGCCAACACCATAACTTTCTATAGGTTCTGAGCTTTCCAGCAATTTATCAAGCATCCTGATTGGTCAAAGCTGTCTAGCGTAAATATACACGCGTAAATACGTTAGACAATTTTGTGCATTTTGCTTAGCAACGCTTCATTATGCATGACACATGAGACACTGTTGCTTCTGTGTTAGTTGTGAACACTTTTGGTCCATTAATGATAAACAATGCCTTATTCAAGAAAAAGCTACAAGCTCACTCCAAGTGAGGCTTTAGAGCTACTTTTGGGGGATACTGGTGCTAATATAGAACAGAGTGACTCATTTTCTGATTGTCAGACGTGTTGAGCCCAGAGCCTGGACAAACACACATCCACCTGAAAAGAGGTATTTACTTGTTGATTTTATGAGCTCTTTTGTTATGACAATTATAACTTATTGTAAGACCTATTGACCTATCAATTTATTCAGTTGTGCCAAATTATGTTGAATTGCACCAAATTTGGCACAGTGCATTTCCGTCTGTACATTTTTTCCCCACACAAAAACATGTGCATCTTTGGCCTGCTTTACTTGATTATCAACAAACCTGCTGCAGTTGTTGTCCACACATTGATTCAATAATTTCTGCCTTTGTAGCCTTCCCTACCGAGAAATGGCTTTATATTTGATGTAAATGACTGGATTTTTCAGACAGAATACAGATTTATGTATTTTCAACCTCATTTACTGTCACTGAGTATCATTTATTTTCAGATTTTCACATCAACAGTAATCACTAAGGGCCCCACTTCGACCTAACACAAAGATTAGACATGAAGTTTTTGTTGAAGCTGAGAAAAACCTTTTTTATTGTGTGCATGTCATTTTCAGAGAAATGGGCTCTGGGCTAAACAGGTTAATAAAATAGATTCGCTTCATTCAAATTATGTTTAGTGACGTTACGTCTACAAGTTTCCACAAGTAATATTAATGCTCAGTGAACAGGATATTACCACTCTGACAGGTGGCAGAATGAAACTGAGAATGAATGAATCACAGATTTTACTGAATTTGAAGATCTGTAGATAAAGCCACGAAAATGTATCTCAAGTGCCTTGTCGTATTTAGATAGATGAGCATGGCAATGGCACATGTACACTAAAATCAATAAATTGCATGATCATACCTGATGTTGTTCTTGAGAACCTTCAAACAGCTCTGGCATTTGAATGTAGTGTTGGTCTTCAGTATGTCTTTCTTGAACCCATCACCTTCAAATAGTCCATAGTAGAAGTCTGACACCAACATAATGCGCTTATTTGCACCAACCTGCAGGACTGTTGATGGGACTGAACTTTCTTCCATGTTTGAACTGCAGCTCTGAAGCACAAAAACAACCCAATTTTTATCAATGTTTTTAAAAATACATGTAAATCCAATTAATGCAGAGTTGCAATGAATATTTGATTTGTTGAATTAAATAATTTATTATTCCAAATTAAATTAATCAACAACTATTTGGAGAAGTAAAAAGCAAGCTCACATTCTCTGAATGCAGCTTCCTAAATGTAAACAGTTATATTGAATATCTCCTGATTTAGAATACATTTAAGGATGTCATCTTTGGTTGTAAGAAACAATTTTTCAACATTGTAAAGACTAAATGATTACTGAGTGAATCAAAGAAGGAATTCAATTCAGTTCAACCGACAATGAGACTGATGGTTAGTTGCATCTCTATATAAAAGACAGGTTTTACAAAACAAAACCAAGTGTTCATTTGTGAAATAACACGTTAAGGTGATATCAGTAGAAGACCTTCAAAAAAAAAACTGAGTAACAAAGCAACATTGTTCAATTAACAGGTTTTCAAAAAATACACACAATGATTTTGATGAGACCAACTGCCTCTAAGGCAAGTGGGTGTTTTTAGTCTATACAAATGAAAGCAATTGTAATTTTTATCATTATCACATTCAACTTACTGTCATGTGGATTTTCAGTGCATCTTGTTGAGGGAAGTCATTTTGGCAGTTTGGGCATTTGTAGATACACTTAGAGACCCCATTTTCCACTGGATCCACAAAAACAACACAATATAACTTATGATTTACTAAAACACAAGATATTGACACACAACACCTCACAGTGAAATAACATAAATTCTGCTGTCAGTAAGAACGTACCCACATCAGTCTTTGCTTTTTTTGCTGTATTGTCTACTTGCTGCAGTGGTAGTGTTCGTTTGAGTAAGCTCTGATCTGCTTAAAGAGGAAAGAACACACACTTGACACCTTTGTCATTTCCAACTAATCAATAAAAAAGTACAATGCATTTTGCATATATTACGAATTTCCACAAAGGGATAAATAAAGTTTAATTAAATCTAATAAAGCAAAAAGTTTTTTTAATGTATACCTCTATTGCTGTTATTGGCCTGAAAAGGCACAGAAATGATCTGAGTAGGTTGTGAATTGGACCGGTTGGGCTGCAGCTGACTGGGCTGTGTTGAATACATAGCAGGACTCTGGACGTTTGAGAGTGTCACAACATTGTTGGTGATTTGCTGCACCTGGGGCCTGTGGACTACACCAGGTATTATTGTGGTTGGAGTGACCTGCTGAAAAATCTGCTGCTGACCCGCTGAAAGAGAGAAAACAAACTCTGAAAACCTCAACTTTGATAGAGCACTACAAATTCATTGGTAAAGCTGATCATACTGACCTGGTACAATTGTGAATGAGGTGCCAGGGGGATACTGCGAGCCAAGAGACGCAATGAACTCAGTACTGTTTGCTATTTGCGGAGAAGTGACAATGAAACCCTGAAAAATGTTAGAAAGCAACATTTAGCACAGTAATATTTTATGCTCATTCATCTTCTACCCCTTAATCCTCACAAGGGTCACAGGAGTCTATCACAATTGGCTTATGCTGAAGGTGGGGTACACCCTAAATGAGTTGCCAGTTCATCATTGGGCTGACATAGAGAGACAAGAGGCAACCATTTACACTCACATTCATACCTATGGCCAATTTAGAGTGACCAATTAACCTAAGTGCATGTATTCAGATATGGGAAGAAGCTGCAGTACATGGAGAAAACCCATAGACTGTATATACAGACGTGGACAAAATTGTTGGTACCCCTCTGTAAATGACAGAAAAACCCACAATGGTCACAGAAATAACTTGAATCTGACAAAAGTAATAATAAATAAAAAGTTTAAGAATATTAACCAACGAAAATCAGACATTGCTTTTGAATTGGGAGTTCAACAGCATTATTTAAAAAAACAAACTCACAAAACAGTACCATGACAAAAATGATGGTACCATTAATTTAATATTTTGTTGCCCAACCTTTTGAGGCAATCACTACAATCAAATGATTTCTGTAACTTTCAATGACACTTCTGCACCTCTCAGTGTGTATTTGGGCCCACTCCTCATGAGCAAACTGTTCCAGTTGTCTCAGGTTTGAAGGGTGCCTTCTCCAGATGCCATGTTTCAGCTCCTTCCACAGATGTTCAATAGGATTTAGATCAGGGCTCATAGAAGGCCACTTCAGAACGGTCCAATGTTTTGCTCTTAGCCATTCCTGGGTGTTTTTAGCTGTGTGTTTCGGGTCAATATCCTGTTGCAAGACCCATGACCTACGACTGAGACCAACCTTTCTGACACTGGGCAGCACATTTCTCTCTAGAATACCTCGATAGTCTTGAGATGTCATTGTACCCTGCACAGATT
>JAQQAE010017245.1:0-11528 GCA_029823295.1 Pseudamia nigra
GAGGATAGGGTGAGATGGAGGCAGATGATTCGCTGTGGCGACACCTGAAGGGAACAGCCGAAAGGAAAAGAAGAAGAAGATGAAGAAAGTGAACATCCAGAACATCCATTACAGTTTGAAATATTACTCTGTGAAAAGAACATTTTTACGTGTCGCCATGATGGAGCACGGATGCACCTCTAACTCATTTATGTGATTACTCTGTGACTACATGTGTATTAACCTAAACAGTGAACTTAACAGCACATCGTTTTGTCAGGATGTCATTAACACCCCCACACTTCAATTACGCAGACACTGACTTTCTGTATAGTTTTATATTTTATTTATTTATTGATCTTTGTTTATTTCATTCAATGTCTTAAATATTTTGATCAATTTTACTCACTTTCTTGAGTCTTTGTTTGTTTTGTTTATTTTCTTGATGATTTTGTTAATTTTTATTTATTTTATTGATTAAATTGCCCCCTTCAGTATTCAGACAACCTCTTTGTAAAGATATTCTTTAAGTTAGCTCCATGAGATAGAAAGACAAATGATGAATAAACAGTTGACCCTGTTGGCACACACACAGCAGTGCTGTTTCATTTGTCATCTCTAGCTGCAGTCCTAAGCAGGTTTTTAAAGTTCAAGTCATAGCCTCCACATTAGACCACATTATAATTTGTTTGAGGGGCTGTCTGTCCCTTTTATGAGGGGTCTGAGAGCGGGGCAACTGCCCCCCACACGAAGTGACCTCACTTAGTAAAGATCAATAGTAGGCTGCACATTCCTTACTCCAAATGTTCAGGAGTCACTCAGGCATTGGTATCCGAGTCATCTGAGCCATCTTGTGAATCCTTTAGCACACTTATATTTGGGGTAAATTCCAATCATTGACATCCAACATCCTAGACAACCAGATTTGACCTATGAGGGCAGCGTATCAGGAAAACCATATGGGGGAGATGAACGCTTGTCACTCAAGAGTATCAGCCTATTGGAAAAGTTAATGCCTTCACTCAAGGGCAAATTTGTCAAGCTGCAAGTACTCCGTTTATCTTTAATTCCTCTTATACTTTAGATTTTTTGTGTGTGGTCCTTGCCATTTTCCTTTTTGATCACACTGTACATGGCCTAGCACACAACAAAATTATGGGGGCCCACATTGATCCCTAGGCTGGATGATTTAATGGCTGAGTGGCTGTTCTATTTAACCAGACAAGCATAATAAGAGGATTAGCAACTTATCAGATGACAGTGTGCAGCGAGCTTGGCTGTAGGTATCGGGTTACATATCCTATATCGTATGATTTGTTAATTACTGTGCAGAGTTTAGTCAAGTTTAGCCTGAAAATAGTCAAAAATCTGAATGCAACAAATAATATAAAGAAACTATCAGATGAGTTCAGTGAAGGTGTGTGACACCACAGTTGAGGTGGTACAGGTTAATGCACCTCTTGTTTGCAGTGGAACATTCATACTTGTGCGCACATGAGATCTAATCAGGGTCCTAACACGTTCACACCCCAGGCCCCCACAGCTGGATGTGTGTAGGTGGGAGCTGATGTCAGAGGGATGCAGGTGAAATGACCTGTTACTAGAAAGCTGAGCCTCTTTGTGCTGCTATCAGAGCATGCAGCATGTCCACAGACATCTTCACCGACTTTCACAACAGAGAGGCTGGCCTGGTATTTTACAACACATCAAGTACCTACAGCTGATATTCTGTGCTTAATACTGCAATACAACTAACTAAGGATACTTTAGTAGTTTACACTGTGCAGTGGTGTCACTGTGACGCCAGACATTTCCATTATTTATAAACCGTAAGCATGCAAGGACACTGACTTGACAAATGACCTAAAAAACACACTTGTTTGCTTGCATCAAAAACTAAACATAGGACAAACAGTAAGTGCATTTGTCTTGAATAAGAGCATCTGCATTTAATACTCTTTAGTACTGTTTAGATGAGAAACTGAAAGAATGTTGAGATTACTGAAACAACTGTCTTACCAAGAAGTTTTCTGAGAATGTGTGAGAAAAACATTTGTATGTATTTCTGCAGTTACTCCTACTGAGGAAGCTGCTAATACATACTGTAGTTTCCAGACACTTCATACTTTCTATAAAAGACATTTCCTCTAGCAGAGACAGATACAATGACATGTATTATGATAACAGGAAGTAGCTATCTACTACGTGTCACTTAAAACTGAGGGCCATGGGCCACAGTGTAAGTCACAGAAAACAAAAGAAATGAATAGTGTTGGTTTCACACTTCAAAATTTGAAATGCACCTGTATGCTGAACGGATTCATCCCCTCCAGATGTCTGGAGGCCTCGCTCGACCTGGAGCCAACACATCTATAACTGTCTCCTCCACTGCACAGACTCTGGTGGATAACTGCCAGAAAGAAAGCAGAGATGCAGGGATCTGAGCCCTGCAGCCACTCACGCTGCACAAAAAGTGCTGAAAGAGGCCAGAAGATGGCTTGTGCTGTGTCTTAATATATCACATCTTCAATCCGATCTGATGAATTATTCAGACAGTGCTATCTACTGTGCCTCTCACCTAAAACATCTGCCCTACCAGCTTGTCTGCCAGGTCTGGCTTTCACTCTGTCCTGCCACAGGAAGCTTTTAGTCTGCTGCTGTCCTGTGGTCTTTTTTCCATTTAAACCTCTATCTCTATTCCCATCTCAAACCAGAGGCATAAAGCACAGAGGAAAAGAGATTGTGTTACAGTGTCACAAAAAAAAATCAGTTTACACATAAAGTTGGAAAAGAAAACAATATCGTTTTGCTAGAACTGTTCACATTTCTGTGGTTTTGTCAAACAGACATGTAACACATCATTCTCTAATGTCAGATTTTGCAACATAAACATAAGAAGTCTGATCTAGCAAGTCTTTTGGCTTTGAGGCAACTGGAGACCACAAACTGGGGCAGGTTGTGAGTTCTAATGGAGCATGTATTCACGCCCTTCACTTTTTTATGAACCTTGAAGTAACTAAATACCAGCATCACTCCTCCTACCTGTCGACTCTTTTACACATTTCTCATTCAGAACGTTCAGCAGGGATGCTTGACAGAAAACGTGACAACCATGGGACTATTTGTGTCTAAGTTCAGCAAGACTGTCATCCAGAAGAATGAAAATAAAGTGCTGCAAAAAGTCAATTTGCATCAAAAAACTTGCCGTATAATTATTTTTGGGAAAGAACACTACAGTACATTAGTATTTAAATACAGTACAGCTTGTTTACAATATGGTAATTACATATCAATGATGACAGAGTTATAGCAGGAATGTCTGAAAGGGTCAGTAGCACCATTAACTGAGTAAAGGGCACAACCTGGAATGCTCAGAGATATTAAATCACTATGGTGGGGGAGGGAGAAGCTGCTAAACAAGACTCAGTTGGAGACTGATTCCATTAATCAGACCTACTCTACTACTCGTGTCAGGAAAAAAAAAAAACGTCCCACTCCTAACAATAACATAGTAAAACATTATTATGAGGTGTAGCACCTTACAAATGTCACTGTGCACTAGTGTCAGGATTTTTCCTGCACATAGCTACAAATATAGAACATTTTAATTAAACTTATAACATAATGAAAGAGGTGTGAGGTGAAAGGTGATGGGGACAATATGGTAGTTTTCACATCAGCACATGAGAAATGCTGACAGATGTGTAAACACACTTCACATGGTTTCTCAAAGTTTGTGTACACTTAAAATAAAGCCATGGAGTGCTTCATATGTATGTTTTGGTGCATGTTTCATACGGGTTAAAATGCAGATCTGAGACATTCAAGCAAACACAGTGATCTGGCCTTGCTCCATGTCCACAGTCATTTCCCACATCGTGGTACTGTGCCGGACTGGGAATAAACAGAGGAGCCTGCTGTGCTCCCAGAATGCATGTTTGCAGAGTTCCCATCAGTGAGCACACAGTAATAGGACTCCCTGAAGGCCTGTATTTAACCTTTGGGTTACAAGTGGCTGGCCACTCAACAGCCCACCCTTCCTGTGCCTCAGCTATTAACCCCTTTCTAACTCACTTTAGCCAGAGCAAACAAAACATTATAGATAAACGTATACAGACATGTCATGTGTTGTATATATCACTCTGTCAGCTTTGATCCAAATCATTTGTCATCACATAAATTTTAACCTGCTACTGAACACATACTGTGTAAACACCTGTTTTTATGAGCATGACATAGTCTTACATTTTTGACACTGAAATGACTGAAGGAGCAAATAGAACATTTACAACTCTCCATTTCTATTCCTCTCTCTCTACCATCTCTCTCTCTCTCTTTCATCCTCACTATATAAACAGATGAAGGAGGATCAGAGTATCCTAATGCTGTGAAAATGCCCTTGGGATATGCTGACAAAATGGAAACATGTGCATATGGGGCCAACATAGGGGGATTAAGCTGTGATAAAACTGTGATTCAGGATGATTTATTTCTTCTTTGTCTTTTCCCTCTGAACAGATTTAGTAATCTGCAACAGGTTGTGCACTGCTTTGAGCAGCTTCACAAAACAGAGCCATAATTTTATCCTTGCTTATATTTCTTCTCAGCACACTTGATCTACAACACTACATGAAATAAATTTTCACTAAAAATGGAATGTTTTCAGAATGCCTCATGCTTTCCAGTGAAACTCTGCGACAGTGATATTCAGGATTTTCTGAGAAAAATATAAAAGACAATATTATTTGTAACGAGTTTGATTAAAAATATTTGTGACATATAAAAGCTTAACAACACGTTGTGACATTAAAGCTGGCCAGTAGAATGAGAACTATTTTGGTATACACGGATATTCTGTGATGTTCCATTTCATTTTTCTTACAGTTTCAGCTTAAATACTTGCTTTAATCTGTTGTTGTTTTACTTATGTATATAGACATAGACAACTCACAGGTTTCTGAATGAATGAAAAGTCAACACAAACATAGAGAAAGGACTCTTCACTCCACCTGTAGCCTTAAAGCTTTAATCAAAGTGTGTTTCATCCTTGCAACAGTATAAATCATGTGACCAATTTACCTTTGTATGTCCTCTCTATATTTAGTATGTATGTATAATGGCCATCAGCTTGCTGTTCACCAAATATTGAGACTGTCATTTACTATATTTAGTGTATACATATACACCTTTAGTGTAGAATTAATTCTATGTAGTAAAATATTGTACTATTTTGTAATGATTTATTTCCAGAAGGTAAACTGGTAGCATGACTTGCCATGTGCTCCAACGTAAATGGAATGGGCCATTACATCATTGGTTGTAGCAAAATTGTTGAGTTTTTTCTATATTTCTTTTGTCATGTCCTGACCATGCAGCCTTGTTTAAAACCCCAAATACCAGTATAATAAAAATCATAATAAAACCAGAATGCAATGATTTGCAAATCTCATAAACCCATATTTTATTCCCAATAGAACATAAACAACATACTAGATGTAGAAACTAAGACATTTTATCATCTCATGGAAATATTAGCTCATTTTTGGTTTGACAGTAGCAATACATCTCAAAAAAGTTGGAAAAGGGGCAACAAAAGGCTGGAAAAGTAAGTGGCACAAATCAAAAACAACTGGAGGAGAATTTGACAGCTAATTAGGTTAACTGGTAAAAAGTCAGTAACATGACTGGGTATAAAAGCAGCATTTTACAGAGGCACGGCCTCTCATGTGTAAAGATAGGCAGAGGTTGACCAATCGGTAACAAACTGCATCTAAAAATTCTGGAAAAAAATGTTCCTCAATGTAAAATTGCAAAGACTTTGAAGATCCCACCATCTACAGTGTACTGTATCATCAAAAGATGCAAAGTATCAGGAAAAGGACAAAGGTCAAAACTGAATGCTCATGATTGTCAGCCCTCAGATGGCACCACATTAAAAACAGACATGATTCTCTACTGGAAATGACTGCATGGGCTCAGGAACGCTTTGAGAAATTACTGTGAACACAGTTCACCACACAATCCACGAATAAAAGTTACAGTAAAGCTGTATCATGCAAAGAAGAAGCCATACGTGAACACAGTAAAGAAGGACAGCCGTCTTCTCTGGGTCAAAGCTCATTTAAAATGGTCTGAGGCAAAATGGGAGACTGTTCTGTGGTCCAATGAATCCATCATCCCATTGTAAATGAGCCGTGGCCCAAAGAAGACAGCAACATTTCTTTACTTGCATCCCAACTTTTTTGGAATTGGAATTATAAATTTCATATAATTGCATCTTTTATGTCATTTTCATATCTTTACATCTTTTGGGTAGCTTTTGTCTTATTACATGTTTTATGCTGTCCTCATTTTGTTGCATGATTTAAGTTGTCTTTGTCTTGGTACATGTTGCAAGAATAATTTAAAACCACAAGTAACCTTGATGGTCAAATTACAATTGTTATGTAATTTAACCCTCTAGGTAAAATTACATAACAATTGTAATTTGACCATCCCTCTAGGTAAAATTACATAACAGTTGACATTTATTGTACTAATCATTGATATAGACTAATCTGAACATTTTCATCATGGCATTCTTGGCCACATCACCCAGCTCAACCCGAATATATATATATTTTCATCCAGTCCACAAATTATGAATAAACACCAAGTCTGGTTTCGAGATGTTGGTTGAACAGGCACCGTGCTTTACCAACGAGCCAAAGCTTTTCTGACAGCATCATACAGGCAGCTCATTGTCAAGGCTGCCGGTATCCAGAATGCAACTGCCAGCTGTTTTCTTTGTGGATCAAACCAAAAGAAAACAGGAGGCCAAGGTCAGCACAGACAGGCTTTTCTCCTAGAGCACACAGATGAATCTCCAAAAACGCAGACATAAAATAAAACTCTCTGTATTGTGAACGAGATAGCACAGCTGATTATTCCACCCTCTTGCAGAATAATCTTCAATTCTCAAAAATTTATGAAAGCGCCCATTTATTCCACTTCTGCTGGGTGTTTATGGACAATCTGAGTATCTGTGTCTGTGTGAAAGCTTGGTTTACAGCTGTTATCATGTTGAGCTGTCTTGAATTTAGACAGATTAAATAGACTGGATTTTAAGGGAGTTTAAGATTTTAAAAATGTTCAATCTTGTAAAATAAGCAAACAATGACACCAAAGTCACAGGTAATGATTAAAAAAAACATATTGACACTTTTTGCTTCAGAAAAGACTGTATGACTGATTTGTCATACTGTTGAAGGCACTTGAGAGCTTTTCAAGTTAAAGACACTTGGCAGTACACATGCTACAGTAAGCAACAAGAGTAAATAAAACTCTTCTGGTTGACCCTCTTTGACTTTTGACAAACTTGTCCATTTATGGTTTCTATCCATTTAGTACCACCCACAAGTCTAATGATTCTCCATTAGTCCTGATCCAGCTGCCAGCAGTGTGTGGGTGAAATTCACCATAGTAACACCTGATGCTTCTGTCTTGTAGCTTCCAGAATGACATCATCAACATCCAATTGGTATTACGAAACAAATCATATCATAGACCTGGGCCATGAATTGATAATTATATATTGCTGACATAGATATTTCATAGTGATGATGTGTTTTTTTTTGTCTCTATAGGGTATAACTGTTCATTTAATTATTTCTGATTTATTTTGACTTCTACTTTGATTTGATTGAAATGAATGGGTTTCATTGTAGAAATGTAAGCAGAGAGAAAAGCTTTTTTTTTTAACCTTTTTCATCTTTTATGTTGTTTTTGGTCTCTTTGTGTCTTTTATGCTGTTTAAATCTTTGCTATTTTTTTGCATTTATTTAATCTTTTTGCATTGTTTCATCTTTGTTACATGCTGGAGTTCCAATCAAAATGTTGGTCATCTTTCATGTTTTCCATTTTTTCATCTTGTTGTATTTTTTGCCCAATTTTTCCCCTTTTTGCAACTTGTCATGTTTATCTTTTTGTCTATTTTTCAGTTTTTGTCTCTTGAACCTTTTACTTTGCTTTTGTTTTCCGCAGCATGCATCTTTTATGTCAATTTTGTAGTATCATTTAGTAATAAATTTAAATCACGAACAACTGTCTGGTTTCTCCAGCTTTCCCTCAGAACCAAAAATCAGCTTTTAATGTGGAATAAAATAATGATTTGCCACTTACTATGATAAATATCCATGTACATTTCTATAGCCAGAACATGTCTGGCTACATCGCTGCATCTACTGACATGATAAGATTTGGATGATTAATGACTTTGTTGATTTTTTTTTGTCTTATATTCTTGCCCATTAGTGTCAAACCAGACTTTTCCACACTCCTTTGAGTTTACACAAGGTTTCCTGGCTGGAAAAAGGGATGTGTGTGCACCGGCTGTCACTAGGTCTGTGAGTGGAAAAGAGGCCCCTGTCTCTGCCACAGACTCAGTGTTGATTAGTTGTGCCTTTGCTAGAAGAGCTGAAGCCATCCTGCTATTTTCTGCATTAAAGAAACACTTGCACACAACTCAGTCAGCTTTAAAATACGAACACACCCAGGTAAATAGCTATGGCTCTGGAGAATATGAGTCTAAAACCAACAACTCTTAATGCCAGTGTAGCATCTACAATCATCAAGTACTATACAAGACAGACATACACAAACACACATACAGAAGCTGGTCTTGCACTCAGGCTGGGTCTCTAATAACCCCCTTGCCCTGCTATCACCTTGTGATAAAAAGCTACTGTAGAGGGTGGAGGGCTGTTTCATGTCAGCTCACACCCACTTTGTTCTTTAAGCAATGAAAAAGCAACAAACCCTACATAGACCAGGTCAAAAAAGTTTGTGATTCTTTTGTTTATGATCAAGGAAATAACAGAATTTCTAGGTACTGTTCAAAACGTAACCAGAACTGTAGCACATTTGCATCAATGATTCATGAAGCTAAGGCACCACACAGTTAATAATGAACACAAGAGCAGCATCTATAACAGCAGGACTTACGCTCTGTCCCAGTCAGCTCTGAAACCAAAACTCTCCTCAGATCTGGAACTGTTTCCCTTCAGGTGACACAGACACTCCGATTGCTCCTCCAGGAAGCTGTCAGAAGATTATACACAAGTGAGGTTGCAGAGTTTAAAGCTCGACAGCAGATGAGTGCACACAGTCCGCAGGTCTACTCTCCCTCTGCCTGACACGGTGTCGTACTACAGCCTGCATGCAGCTGCTCAATACACTGTGGCTCCTCCCAGTGCTGGCTGTCAGAGAGCTGAGAGGGAGGGAGAGAGAGGCACACAGCTACACTACAACCCAGACACCTTTCAGATCCTTCACTGAGGACACTGAACTGGGGTTTGAAGTTCTCAAACACAACCTACTACTCTGACAAGGACGAGCACAACAGAACTGATGCAACAATGTTTCTACAAGGGGCAGGGAGCTGCAGAGAAAGGATTTTAAACAGATTAAAGAGGGGAATAAGTCTCATTTTTCAATTAATTATTCATTTAGAGTTTAAAGTGTTTCTCGAAGCCTGGGAGGATGTAATCAAATGTCTTGTTTGATCCACAAACCACAAGACATCCAGTTTAGCATAATATAGGAGGTACAAAAGAAAAATATCCACATTCAAGACACTGTAATTAGAGAGTTTGGACATTTTTAATTTGAAAAAAGTACTTTTTTACATCTAAAACTACTCAGACAATTATCAAAATTAATGTGAATAATCGATTCAAACTTGATCAGTTGTTCTACCTTCTCTATTTCGGTGAAAGGAAAAATAATCTTTGCCTTTAATCTTTGTCAAGCTAGTATTGAATTTAATATAACCAAAAGTTAAAAACATGGATATTAGAGAGCAGGAACAGGTGTAATCGCCATTAAAACAAGACAATTTGTAGATTTGTGAATTTAATTTACAATAAAATGAATATTAATCATATGTTACAAAAGATAAATTAGAAATAACTTCTTTAGTTCTGGAATTATATCTATTATTTTGGAATACTGGAATTATATCTATTATTTAAAATTTAGATTTTTGTGCTTTCTTTTTCTATTTCTAAGTAAAATGTGGTTAAATAAAGTCTTGTCTTATCTTATCACTTATCTTAACCCCATGGTCTTAATATTTTGCTTTACATGGTAGAGGATATAATGACTAAATGTGAAAACATATCTATCTTCTTTAATATTGTTGTGATGCTTCAAATTCTCTCAGCAACTGAGGAAAAAAATCTGAAAAAAATCTAAATTTTCATAAGGGGGGACTAATATTTTTAGCTGTAATAGCTTTTAACCGTATATTAATTTCATCATTACTTTCATTAATGGCAAAAGTAAAAAATGGGAAGCTATTCTACAGAAAAGTGTGAGACTGACTTCATGGCAGCTGATGTGTGAAGTGTTTTAAAAGAACTGTAAAAGTGAAGTGTTACCAAATAACTTCACATGCCATCTCCAAAAATATTTCCCGGGTAAACAGAGTCAAGTGTAAGAGAGCTGCTTGGTGAGACGGGGACGCCTGGTTCAAAAATAGCAGATGCTAATTATACACTTTAGGCAACTGCTAAGGAGGGAGACACGATGCCAAGTTTGTGGTGTCAGGAATCTGAATGTCAGCTCAGTCACTGCAGAGGAGAGAGCCCATACAGTCACCGGAGACGTTAACCCTGCAGCAGGGCAACGCACTGGATGTCTTATTTACAGCCTAATTCAGTCACACGCTGCCCTCCCTGTAGCACACGCCTTACAGTGGAAGACGCCTCTGGCTGAGCGGGAACACCTGCCACTGTGATGCGCACCATCTAGAGCTGGACGAGGAAACTCGACTCAGCCTTATTGTGACACATGATAATATTGTGATGATCATATTTATTGTGATATTTATATTTTGTTTTATCTTTAGAGATCAGTTTGTTCACATAAAGTGCAAAATGTTTCGTCTTTATTCATGCTGATTTGATGAATGTGCTTCTACCTTGAAATATTTGATATGTGTTTTTGGATTTCATTTTGTTGCGCTTCTTATGTTTTCACTTTTTTGCGTCTTTTACAGTCTCATTCCCATGTCATATTTTTCTTTTGAATGATATGTTGTTTTTATTGTATCTTAAGCATTTTTGCCTTGATTTTTCTGGGTTTTAAAATTCTTTGTTTATTGTGCTGATTTTATGTTTTAAAGGTGCTGTCCATGATGATGGGAATATAGCTCTTAGCCAATAATTTGCAGCAGTCCCTCATAAATGATAAGACAGGTGACATTCCAGTCAGCAGGGCTTACAACCTCATACGTAGGTGCACAAGCTCATGCATTCACGTCCAGGGCTGAAAACAGTAGTGGTACGTAGCTACTACAGAGCCAGCAACTGTAGCTCATCTATGTACAGGATGAATGAGGAGAGACAACCTGCATTTCAGGTTCCTTCAACATCTGGTCTTCTTCTTGTCCTTTCGGCTGTTCCCTTCAGGGGTCGCCACAGTGAATCATCAGCCTCCATCTCACCCTATCCTCTGCATCTTCTTCTCTCACACCAGCTACCTTCATGTCCTTCTTCACCACATCCATA
>JAQQAE010017246.1:0-11528 GCA_029823295.1 Pseudamia nigra
TTCTTAAGATCCAACAGTGCAAAATGTACATTCTTGCAATTTTTCAACTGGTCTTAAAATTTTGATCAGGAGTATATGAATTCATGTTCACATGTTTCTAAAATCGCAGTGTGCACTAGCCTCAAAGGAGACTCTGAAGAAATCTCTATATTCAAAGGACAAGACTGAAAACAAATACTGGATGATTATGCATTAAAAACAGACATACAGTAATTTTGTAGTGGACATCACTGCGTGGGTTGGGCAACACTTACAAAACCACTGTCTGTCAACACAGTTCATTAGTGTATTCACATCTGACAGATGAAACTCCATTTAAAGAGGAAACCCTATGTAAGACAGATTCAGAAACACTGCCACTTTCTCTGAGCCTGAGATGATTGAAGAACTACTGAGGCCAGTTGGAAAACTGTCCTGTGGTTTGATCAGTCAAAATGTGAAACTCATCCATCTTGCTTGTTATCAATGCTGAGTTCAAAGTTCAGCATCTGTGATGGTATGGGATGCATTAGTACATGTGAACACAACAATAATGCTGAACAATTTACTGTATATTGGCAACATATTCTGCCAAATAGACAACATTTTCCTCAGGGAATGTCTTGTTTATTTCAGCAAAACAATGTCAAATCACATTCTCTACATAGCCCAACAGCATGGCTCCATAGTATTGACCACCTTATCTATTGAAAATGTTTAGCACATTATGCAGTACAAAATCTGACAAAGGTAGCCCCAAACTGTGGAGCAGCTGAAATCCTACAGTATGTCAAACAATAATGAAAAAAGGTTCTATTTTGAAAATCACAACAATTGGTCTCCACAGTTTCCTAAAGCTTACAGAGGGTAGCTAAAAGATGTGGTGCACCCTGATCTAACCTTTTTGAAACATATTGTCAGCATCAAATTCAAAACAAGCATGTATGTTTCAAAAAACAACAGCACTTTGGTATGTTGTTTTTGTGCCACTTTCCATTAAATATGGGAGTAGATGTTTTGAAAAATCATCACATTCTGTTTCATCTTACATTTTACATTGACTCAACTTTTCAAGAATTGAGGTTGGACTGCTACCAAAAAGCCCCCCATAGATGTACTGTTACAACAGGATCCAATAAGTAGAGCATAAATAAAACACATTCACAGTAAAAACATAAAAATTCCTCAGATCCAGATAGTTACAAACACACACAGGCCTATATGCAGCTGAAGTGTGGACTGTTGTGCATAGAGATAAATGAACAGGGCTGAGATGACTGCTGCCACCCCTTACAAGCTTTAACACTTAACTCTGAACCCTGACATACGTTTTCTTTCAGCATCACATGTCAATTAAAGATTTCATTCATCAACCTATAGTATATCCCAACACAAAGGGGTGAGGCAGCTTGTGTTTAATTTAATGACAGCAGGAGACTTGACGCCAAGCAGATTTGCTGACAGTAGTGATCATTCTCATGACTTTCATCAATAGAGCTTTTCTTTTTATACAATACATTAATATAGAGAGGAGGAGGAGGAGGCCGCCTCCCACATTCGCACACCTGTTCCCTCACAGGATTATATGGCTTTTTCACATAAAACATTACACTGTTTTCACCTCCTAATCCACTCCAACCATATCATAGATGGTCGATGAGAACACAATTGTTCACAACTGATGGTACTAGTGAAGAAAAGGGGCAACATGGGTAAGAGTGTCCCTAAGAGCGTCCCATTCATTCAGTCTTGTCATAAATTGTAATGCATTGTTGATGTTTCCTTCGAGTGTGGCTCATTTATATTGAATTTGTAAGAATTGAAAAAGCAACCGATTGTCATGATTGTCACTGATGCTCACATACACAGCTCAATTTTATTGGTTTACAAATGTGTGTAACACACAGATAGACTCAGGTTCAATGTGTAATATTTAGTGACATCGAAAGGTAAAGCGGCAGGCTGAAACAGCTAAACAACTGGCCACCCTCCCCCATGATGGCTGCAAAAAATACATACTGCCATCATAAGGCTTGAGTTTGTTCTGAGCTTTTTACTTAAAACTATCCTCTGGGCCATATATTACATGATGGTAATGCACCTTAATACATGGTGAAGGGATTTAATAACACACCACTACATTTATTTGTAAAATCACTGGTGTAGTTTGTGTTGTATGTAAATGACTACTCATATATTGTTCCTCATTACCTTTTAATGAATATCCTAACTTAATCACTTACAATGCAAATGAAAAATGACCAAAAATGTCAAGTAATGTAAACACCATACATTGCTGAATTAACACTGTTATTTCATCAATGGTGTGGTGCTTATGTCTTTGTATGTACTTGTCTATTGTATGCCAATAATCTCAGCTTCTGTAACGATGGTGGCAGACTTTATTTCTAATTTCCTCTGTTGAGTAAGTACTTTTGTTAATTTTTGTAGTGTTATGCAAGTCTTATGATGGTTATACACCTGTAGGTATGTCTTTGTCTACTTTGTTTTACTGTGCTGCTCAAAGGATACTTGTGAAATATATTTTTATTTTCATTGGGTCTTTCCCGGTTAAACAAAAATAAATAAATAAAAGAAAACTGAAAAAGGCTTGTGTTAGAGTCAGGTCCTTACATCTTATTTTTTCTGTTTCACAAGTAGAAATGGTCCGATTTGGCTCAAGACCCTGTTTCAAATGGACCCATATTTTCAATGTTAAGCCACTATGAGTTGTAACATAACTTTCTCTCTCTTACAAAATATAAGCCTTGCAACATTTGAGTGGCTAAAAACCATCCATTGCTTAATGGGGTTTACTCTGATGGGGCCAACTTTCAGTCACAATGTAACTTTGTGCACAAATTATACAATTATACCTCAGCTAAGTGACGTGTAAGTGTAGCACATTAAAATAGCAACATTATACTGGTGAATGCATTGAATTAAAGCAATAGAGTTGAACATTATGTCTTTAGCTTGCAGCATGTGATAAGTTAACTCATATTAACTTCTATCCAGCCTGTATCTGAGAACCAGCCTTTATTTCACTCCAACTCTAATTGTTATTAGAGCCCCATCTTCTGGCAGAATTCTAGATTTTAAATGAAAAAAATACAGTAAATTGACCCAAAATGGCTAATTCATGAAACAAAATATGACATAGCCTAACACTACACTACTGGAAGTTATGCTCCTATGTTGAAGAGACAATGTCCTTTCCTGAGGCTCTTTCTGAACTTGGCCCTAAAAACACAAATGACTTACTTTTCAAAAATAAAATAAGTCACTAGTGTTTGTGGGAGTACATTAGAGATATTTGAATTGTGTCTTTCAATGGATAACCCTTTAGTTGCCAGCTAGCTTGGTAACTAGCTCATCACAGGTTTTCTTGCTAGTGGGTGGCATCGGCAGCAACAAGGTGCTTTTATTTAACAATGTTTGCATTGTAGAAGAAATGTATTGGTCCCGGCATTAAAATAATGTATTTCTGTTCCCGGGAAGAATACAGATTTCTCTTTCGTTTGCATCTGAATAACTCCTGATGTAAGTTAAGGGAAACACTGTAGGCCTAAATCTTTTTTTGCATTATTATCCACTTAGGGAAACACAATCATGAACATTTTGGTAATTAAGAGTCCCAAAATCTTACACATTGCACCTTTAAATGTCCATTGTTGAGAGTGTGAGTGACTAATAGACACATTCTAGAAAAATGTAAGAAACTCTCTATTCAACAACCACTTTTCAGGATTTTCAGAGTATAATCAGATGGATGCCCAACATTCTGCATTATGTGACATGTTAGTCCGATACAGTTACACTATAATTACTCATTTTTGCATTGCATTAAAATATGAGTTAAATGACACTGCCAACCAACAGACCAAGAACAAACAAGAGCTTTGGATACACATACAATCTTGATTTCAAGTAATTGCTTAAAATTCATAAAGTGAACAATAGTGCAAAATATGTCAATGAATAATTAATTACTCATGCCGCTTATTTCCTCTTTGTAGAACTGGAACGTTTCAGAGGGTGTTGGACTGTCCTTGCTGGCTGTGTCGGGGTGTTTTATTATTTATGATTGATGTAATGAGCCTGACAGTGAGAATTGACCATTTTCAGGCGATTTGTGGTTTGCCTGTTTACATTTACACATATTGTAAAACACCTGATAACAGAAGAAACTCCCTTTAGATACCACTGAAGTAAGTCTCTACATAACAACACAGTCACACAAAGAAAACACCCTGAACTTAAACTGTGAAAACACCCCTCACCTCAGTCTGCCCAACACATTATATTAATTCACATTTAGTGTCAAGTACAATGTACTCTATGTCTAGAAATGCTTTGCAGAATGATTTGTTAAATAGTTTATTTGCAATGACTCACTAACAGTGGACTTAAAATACACACTATCAGAATGACGGTTAAACTACACCACAAGAGCATTATGTAGCAGAAATTTACAGCACAGAGCACGTTTCGCACCAACCTGATCGACATCAAAGTGTCAGACTGAGCCAGTCACTGACTACAAATATGGGTCTGCTCACAAAATCACTTTCTTCCCTATTCGTGTTTGCTGAATGAACTACATTTTGTGTGGTTCTTTTGTGAACTGACCCTGAAATAGTAACATTAACGTCAGTATAGTTGAACAATGTAGCTTTAGGGTGTGAACTGTGAAGTATATGGACTGCTACAGGCAACATTCCACCCTAAAGCAAATGTTACCAGAGTCCTTAGTCACAGAGAAACACTGATTTAATGGATAGGTTCACAATTTTCCAAATTAGAATAATAGTCAGGCTGTAACAGGGTATACTTGTCATTAATATTCTCTGCCGTGTACTGTGTGAAAATGCATTTTAACAATGTGAACCAGATGTGATGCTGCCAGATGGATGATAATTATATTTGCAGAATAATGTTACTCTTTGCATGATGTCTGATAAATAATGCCATAAGGTACAAAGTGTAAGTGATGTAGTATTAATGATTTTAATCAGTCAAGGTCAGGGGTTGGCAACCTTCACAATATAAAGAGCCATTTTTGAGAAAGTCAAAATACAAATGTGTTGAGAAAAACAAAATTATCTGAACCCTTTGTGGACCATATGACATATGATGCGCGTTTTAGCTGCAGTGTGGTCAAAATGTATTGTTGTTCATTTTATAATTTTATGATTTTGATCATTTGTATTGACATTGTTTATTAACTTGTTAATTTGTATTCATTTTGATTATTTTTTGTTCATTGTTTACCACTGTATTCATTTTTGTGATGTTTTTGTGATTATGCTAGTTAATTTTTATAAATTTTGTGGAATATATTATTATTTTGCTCACATTTATTCAATTTTTGCTTTTATTTACTTCTTTTGGTTGGTCTCATTTTAGTCACTTTTATGACTTTTTGTTCAGTTTCTTTATTTTTATTATTATTATTACTGTTTAATTTTCCGTGTTCTTGTTTTTGGTCATTTACTTGATTACTATTAATTTAGTGTATTTTGTTCATTTTCTAGTTCTTTTTTCATCTTGTTGTTGATTTAGTGCTTATTTTGATATATTAGAATATGTCACTTCTGCCACTGGGGAGGGGGCTAAAGAGCCACTGATTGCAGACCCCTGACTTAGGTGATGTTGTTTTAGTTCATTTCCTGTCATTATCATGATTGTCCTTAAAAGCAACTCTTCTCATGTAACATCTTTGCAGCCAATCAGACTCATCGTATGGTCATGGCCAAAAGTGACACCATGTGACTTTGTGAATTAATATACACTGAGTAACACACATTTTATTTTGCATAAACATGGTTTAAATTTGGCAATGAAGTCTGTTATTTCCACATTTTTCTGTAGTATACTGAAGAACATTTTTTTCTCTATAAAGTTCCAAACTGAAGCAACAAAATTTGTGTCACTACCAAAAATTTTGACCATGGATGTAATGAGTAGCTCAAATTGTGAGCTCAGTATGCTTAAATACTATTTTCTTTACTTGTTCCAAATTTTTATCTAATCTAGTAATATATTTACTTTTCCTGAAATGTGATTATTTTAATCCGCTGGTATATGATACTTGAACATTTTCCAACAGGCGACACCTGCTCCTGTTGAGATGGATTTCCATGTGGCCGAAATTAGGCAACTCATAAACATTTATCACATACACTACAAAGATGGCTTCTGCTGATCTGCAACAGTTTATGAAATGTATCTGTCAATATTGTGTATAATATACAAACTGGACAGTTAAAAATACATGTTCTGACAGAAGACAATGCCTGGATTAATAAGAAAGATACATTTGTTGTACTTCCAAGAGGATGTGGTCATTTTAATGAACCAGTTGGCATAATCATCAAACTGTCTCTTGTAACCATAGACTGTATACATTACTGGATAATATGATCCTGATGTCACCCATTAGTTTTTGAATGGCTGTTTTGAGGCCTATTGGGTTGTAACTTCCTGGATGACATAATGGAGCCAAAAACAGGATGTGACCATATTTGGATGAATGGCTGCAGAGGTACTGGAGTGTAGTAGGTCAGGGGTCTTATGGGTAAGCTAATTCTAAGTGCCAGCTTACTGACTCAGTAAAACTTCACCAAGCATTACTGAACAAAGTCATATTACAAGGTCATATTAGGGTGTTGTTAGTGTAAACACTTACCCACAACTATAGTCGAGCAACTACAGTCGAGCATATCATAGGTAAATCTATGCTCTATTGAATAAATAGAAGATACAAAGGTCTGACTCAGTCTGACTCTGCTGGCGAGTCAAGTTATTACAGTGAGCTGTCAATAAAATTCCAGCGTGGCGGTGATTTGTCGGGTTATTTGCTATAATATCTTAATGGAGCAAAAAGTTAAAGTTGGACCACCAGATCACTTATTAGGGGTTCCAAATAAAACGACTGAGACCATGATGACTCATGACAAAAATGCATTCACCTAGTATTTTCAGAGAGAAGTCCAGTGTGACTCTAGGGGAGGACGATGTCCCAGTGGTCAACTCACATTACCTCCGCATCGGTCTCACTGAACAGCCCTGGACATTGGCCACTGCTTGTAACTCATAAATGAGACATTCTGGGCTCTGGATGGTGAAGCCACACGGAGTATCAGTCCTGTTTTCCCAAATTTTGATCTGTCTGTTTTCTGATGACATCAAAACAGATGTGACTCATGTTATTCAGAAATGAAAGATTAATGTTGCTTTAAGTTCAACTTTGAAAAATTGTGAACCTATCTTAAAACAGATGTGTTAAGCTAATGAAACAGAAATTACTGAAGGGAGAGAAAAAGATACAAACTTAAAACAGTGTATTGGTATCACATGTGTTAGGTTCCAGTCAAAAAATATCTAGTAAAATAAATCTTTATTTGAAACACATTCTGACATGTAGAAACGCAGAAATTACGTCAGTATGAGTGTCTCCAGCAACAGATTCTATCACTTATGACCCAACAACATGACTGATCTGTGATTGTGACTTCTGATGGCTTGGCTGGCACTCTGTGATTCTATCCTTCCACCTGAGTTCTGTGTCTACGTTGTTGATTTTTTTCCTCTGTGTTCTAAGGTTTAATCACCTCAAACGTTATGCCTCCAAATGCACAACAAATTCTGTTCAGGATTGTGAACTGTTGTCATTAACATGTGACTGTTGGATAAGGTGGTGAGAAACCTGTAGTGCTACTGTGTGCTGCAAGACACCAAGCCCATTTGGTTATTCATGGACACACTCTTGCGCCCATACATCATTTATGTACACTCTCACAAAATTGATTATGTCAGGATGGATTCAGACTAGAGGGTTAAGCAACACATATCAATGAACCTTTCACATTCCCCTGCGCTTCACTTATCAAAATAACCAGCATTGAACAAGTATAGCTCAGCCATTTCATTCAGCTCATTCAGTATTGCAAGTCATTAGCAACGGTAGACATACGGCAAGGACAAGTGTGTGAGACACAAGGAGCAGGACCAAACAGGTCAGAGTTCACCAGTCAGAGATGCAGAGACTTCCTGTTGAAATGCTCTCTCATCTATTGATCTTGATGAAAAACACAGGCCACAAAGCTCTTTGTTTTTCTCTTCTCCCAACACAAGCACTTTCCACTGAGCTCGGGATCCAGAGCCATACAGGAGAAGTTGTACTGAAGAACCACAGGTGATCTTAATTAGGTGTAAAACCGACTCTCTCTTAAATGTGTGAACCTCCCCCGCCTGCGGGGTAATGCCTTAACCCACCTCCCCTACGTAGTGAGTGTAGTGCTACTGTGCAGCAGCCCCTCAACAGAGACCCTATATGATACATAGGTTGTCCGTCACGGACTGGCCCACGGCAGAGCCATGCCACTGTGGGCACCACAGGAATGGCCACTGCTAATAGATCTACCAGGAAGTGACGGCTCCAGTAGCTTTTCTGAACTGTTCCTGAGTCAGATGAAGACTCTTCATCCTCTGCTATGGCTCCTCCTGTTGCACCCTGTTCGTTAGTTTCATCATCGACATCATCCTCATCATGTGAAACAGAAGCGCCAGCGATTTCCTCATTAGAGGTTGCTCTCCTTGGTTGGGATGTCTGAGGCTTTTCTAAACCTGGTGATAACCCTGGGTCACTTGGACTCAACTCTGCTGTCTCTGGTTCAGGTGATGCTGCTAACTGACAGATTTCTTGCTGCCTTATTTCCCTGCTAAGATTTATTGATGCCCCGCCTTCTGTGTCTTCTCCAGCGCATCCTCCTCCTCCAAACTTATTCTCCTCCACACCCTGATTCCTTGCTGCCATTTCTGCTAAATTGCAAAGTTTTCCTGGTGTTGCTTCCTCTTCTCCATCCTGAATTTCCAACTTATTTTCTTCCACTGAGTTTTTCTGGGTCTGCTGCTCTTCTGCCACTTTACAGATGACTACTATTTCCTTACTTTTCTCTGATTCAACAGCCTCTTTCTCTCTTTTTTCCTTCTCCTGCTTTTCCTCTTCCTCCTCTTCCTCCTTCTTGTCACATAGAGGACTCTCCATGGAACATGCCACAGTGGCTGAGCGAGGTAACGGAGGGGCCAGAGGAGTTGTGGAGACTGGGATTGGTTCTGTGGCTGTGCTCATCACTGTTGCTGTTGTTACTGAAGTTGTAGTGGTGATAGAGTCCAGCTCCTCTTCCCCTTCATCTGACATCCAGGTGGAGGTGGGACTGCAGGCCTGTGAGCGGAAAGTGCGTTGTTCTGCGATGGTGTCCAGGTCTGAAGGGTAGCCTCCTGTTGCAGGGATGGGGCAGCTTTCAGTCTGAATACCTGCCTCCCGCAGTGGGTGAAGGTATAGGTGATGGTGTGACAGGCAAGGGTGGCTCATGCAGCCAATTCCACTCAGACCACATCGAAAGGGTGCGAGCCTCTCACCTGTGCACAGCTTTTCGTAGGTGGAGGAGTGTGGCATCGTGTGGGGCACAGAGTGTGACAAATTATGGGGGAAAGAATGAGGTAGGGTATGAGAATATGTATGAGGCAAAGTATTTGGGACAGTGTTGGGAAGAGAGTGGGAAAAGGTTTGTGTGTAGGCATTGAGTAAGGACGCAGTTTCCTCGGACAAAAAAGCAGCTTCCAGCAACAGGTCAGCCCGGCTGGGAACGCTGCTTTCCCCACAGCACACAAAGCCACTATCCTGGGTACCGTCACCTGACAGACAAGGAAAGTCTTGGCCGTTGCTGTTCCTGTCCACCAGTGCCTGGTCACTGAGCTTGGTGTAGGTGGAACTTCGAGTCAGAGAACGGGCCGGCGAACCGTCGCAGGAGCATGACCCTCTCCCTCCAACTGCTGGTTTAGGTATTCCCCCTGGACTTTCCCCTGATACCGATGCTGGCGCTGAACCGCCAACGCGGATCCGACAGCCCGGTAAACCTTCCCCTTCCTTGGCCAATCCAGCTTGGGCTAGTTCCATGCTGAGCAACAGGTTTTCCAACTTGTGGTTCTGAGTATTAATGTCCTGGAAGTACTTTTGGACCCCAGCGTCCCCGCTCAAACCTCCAGCATCACTGAGCCTGGCACGAACGGTGTCCACTGCTTGTTTGAGCTGCTGAATTTCCTGACGTGCCTCCTTTAATGCCAGCTGGGCCTCTACACGATGACACTCCTCCTCAACCCAGTCCTCCTGCATCCTGTACAGCTGTCCTCTCAGCTCATCTATCTCTGTGTCCCTGAGAGCATGAGAGGTGAAAGGAATAAGAACAAAGAGGACAAGAAAGAGAAGACAGAGGCATAAGCATATTGGAAAGTATCACAACAAAAAGCTTGAGAAAAACATTATAACAAATGCAATGATTTAAAAATGCAGATAATTCTTATGAGCACCTCAATGGCTCACCTGTCTTGCAGTGTGTCTATGGTTTCTTTTAGCCTGGCCCGCAGGTGTCGTATACACACCTCCTTCTGCTGCAGGGGAGTGAGGTACTGTTCTGGTGGAGGAGGCCGAATACCATGGTTGTCCGTGCACGACGTGTACTTCTTGTGATGTCTAAGATACATAAAGATAGACTGTTTACTTCAGTTATAGATCCTTCTGCAGTTTGTAAACAACATGTGGGCTGTGCACACATTTTGGCAATGGAAGTATGGAGGACCACAACAGCCTGCAAATCTACACAAAGACATTATCCAAAAAAGACTGTAAATTGCGACTGCTAATTTTTAAGCTAAGCGGATAGCAGACAGAAGTAAAACTTTTTTAGAAAAAGCAGTGCACTTTCAGGTTGAAAGTTTTTGCAAACATGATTTATTCTTTTCAGTCAGGGTTTAGAGGTGGTTATTCAACAGATACATGCCTTTTTTCCTTACATAATTTCATCCAGAAAGAGATACTGTAAGTCAAGGTAACTTTGTTGGGATGGTAATGCTGGACGTACAGAAGGGATTCGACAGTGTGGATCATAATGTGCTCTGTGAAAACATTTACTTGGTGGGAATTGATCCAGAATGGTTTGATCATGTCTGTATAACCATAAACAAATAGTGTCAATAAATAATCATTTGTCATTAGTAGCAGGGCAGAGTCTTTTTCCCTTTGTCCCCTTACATACACTAACAGTATCTCTAGTTGTGTATCTTGCCATCTTTTAATGTATGCTCATGACATCTTCTTGCTAGTTAGTGATAAGAACATCATTAATGTTGCAGAATGTCTCAGCAAGTATGTCTCAGTGTTTCCACTGGATGACAAATAATTGCTTATCTATGCATATTTGGTAAAGGGCAATATTTTTTGTTTCTAAACACAAGATCCATTTAACAAAAATATTGTAATAAATTGTGAGGGCTATAAAATAAAGCCCACCAGTTTTGTGAAGTACCAAGGCCTGACTATAGATCAATCCTTACCTGACAACTCCATTGTCAGTAAACGTGTGGCACAACTAAAGTTCATGTACAGTACAAACATAAAAATATTCTTTATTAAACAAGGCGTGTGGTTTTTTCTTCCATCGACTGGACTGGAAATTTGGTTGAAAACGTTTCGCCACCCATCCGGG
>JAQQAE010017247.1:0-11528 GCA_029823295.1 Pseudamia nigra
TTCTGCCCCCCCCCCTCCCCCCCCTTCTTGGAGAATGAACTAGACAGGCAAAACTGAGCAAAATAATCCACTGCAGAAAGAAACAAAGCATATAAGCATATATAAAGCACAAAAGAACAAAAATGCACAAATATATCTAAAATAATCATCTTGATGAAAATTAATAAAAAATTAGCAAAAATCAAGAATATGAATGAAATAGACAAATTAATACACAAAAACAAGACAGTGAACAAAATCAGCAAAATAATGAGCAAAATATTCCGCAATCTTAACATATACTGTATTTTCCAGGTGATATGTTGCTCCGGTATGTTACTCGCACAAGCCAAAAAATGCATAATGAAGAAGAAAAAAATGTGTATTAGTCGCTCTGCAGAACAGGTCGCATGTGTTCGGGGAACGCGCGTCAAACATGCGGCGCGCCAGAAGGGAGAGCTCGCGGCTCGCCTCCTCTAGCAGCTGTCAGTGTACAAACACCCTATAGTTGAATTTATTCAAAATACAAGTCGCTCCGATGTACTTGTGTCTCCCCTCACCAGACTATGCAAAAAAATGCGACTTTTAATCCAGAAAATAAGGTAACTAAAAATAATCAGAAAAACAAACAAAATTTTACAAAAACAAATATAATAACAAAAATGAAATAAAAAAAAACTGAAATTCTCAGTAAATTGAGTAATAATGTGCAAAGGAACCAAGTAAATGAACAAAAAAAATAAAAATAATCAGCAAAGTGAATGAAGATAGATAAACACAATAAAAAAAGGACAAAGTAATTGCAGTTAAAAGGTGCATCATATGTCATGTGGTTCATAAAGGGTTCATATAGTGTATGTATTTTTTGTGGCTCTTGACACATATGTATTTTTACTTTCTGTCTCAAAATGGCTGTTTACATTGTAAAGGTTGCTGACCCCTGACGTCCCCCACATGGTCTCAGATGTATCTGGTGGTCATGTAGAATCCCTGTCTTTAGACAGGTCCAAACCCATGTAAAACGGAAAAAATGAACCAGAGTTTGCTTAGAGTTCACAGAGTATCACAAGTTTAAAAAAACACCCTCAATCCTTATAAATATTTTAGTAGACGTACGTGATGTGTGGTTTCATAGTAAAATATCAATACTTCCCAGCATTTCTTGTTTTAGCATCAGTTCTCAGATTTAAAGATCAATGTCTAAACTCAGTCATTTTGGGTAAATGTGTATTTAATCAACAGCAGGAGACAGCAACCTCACAGATCTGTGGTCAAGAAAATCCTCAGTTAAAAAAATCTGTGTGAACTGGGGCTTAGGTTGTGTATTGATGTTCAATTTCCCCACCTTCTTAAGCCTGCAGAATACTGTCTTATTTGAAATTATTATTCATTCTTATTAAGCCTTTCACGCATACTGTCCATAACACTGCCCTACAAAGGCAAAGTGACAGTAACAATGTGACATTACACTTACAGTAATTACAAAATCAAGGCAAAAATCGAAGCAAAATTATTCAGTGAGTATTTTGACTTAAAATGAACATGAGAACCAAAAGGAACAAAAAACTAGGGGACATGGATCAAAAGAAAAAATCAAAAATTGAATAAAAGTGAGCAAAATCAGAAGAAATACATATGAACAAAAATGGCCAACCATGAATAAAATAGAAGAAAAATAAACAAAATGAGCAAAGCAGTGAAGAAACTGCAAAAAAAGGAACCAAAGAGAAGAAAAATAACCAAATGAAGAAAATTAGATGCAAAAATAAGAAAAATGAATAGAAATAAAGCAAACAGTCAAAAAAATGCTTTAAAATGACCAAAAAACAAAAAAACTTTCAAGAAAACTTCTCTCTATTTCACTGTTTGCTGGGTTACTACATTTTGCCTTGGTTAGGCAGTATAGTCATTCATACAAATTTAAACCACAGGATTCTCAGGCTTGTATATACCACTATAATCCAAAATATAATTATTAATTGTGTGGTAGATTCATAATTTTGTTTTTATACATTATCAAGTTGTGACTAATTATGATTGTATTTCACTAAACTGACAAGCCCTAATGGACATAATTTAACCTTTTCCAACTATTCCAACTACTCTAAAGAGTGTTTAGAAGTACCACAAGGCTGAATACGCCATAGCCCCAGGTTTGTTCATAATTCATGCATGGAAGGGGGGTAAATCCAGTTCAATCCAAATACTCACAGCAATATGACCTTCAACTTAAAAATACTTAAAATACTCAGGTCTGTTTTTGTGAAGCGTCAGTAAAAATTATAGAAAAGATTTGTTTCAGTAGCAACAACTTTGTGTACTCGGTTCTTTCCTTGTAACTGCTGGCTTTCTGTAGCAGGCTTGTCGTCACTTAATTTATTTACCACAGCTGAACTCCTGGTATTTATCTGAACAGGGAAGTGATTCCCAGAGCAGTGCTGCTCTTTAGAGAAGTTGGTGTCACCTCAATAAAGAGTACGTAAAACAAAATTCCCTTAAAAATGCCTAAAACAAGCTCAGATAACCTTGTAGAAACCAAATAGATGCATAAGGGTGATCACAAACACCCATCAAAATATCACACATTAAATAAAAAAACTAAGCAACGAAATCAGAAAAAAAACCCAAAACAATCAAATACATTAACAAAATTATCAAGTAAATTAGCAAAATGAATAAATTGAGCACCAAAACAAAAAGCCCAAATGATCAAACAAGCAACAAAATAAGTAACATCCATCCATTCATTTCCTACCCCTTAATCCTCAAAGTAGTGAAAATCAAAATGATCAAGTAAATTAACAAAAGTGAAAAAATAACAAAAATCAACAAAGTAAGAAACAAAAGAGCAAAAATTCATGAAAGATGCAACAGAATGAACAAAAATTAACAACAAAAAAATCAAACAAAAACTGAACAAATTCTTGCCATAAGCAAAACTTGTTATTTATTTTTGACAATAAACAATGTTTTACATTCACTATTTAATGTGCATATTAAGCACAATAATTACCTTTTGGATAAATATTCTGTTTATGATTGTGTTATGATTTTAAATGTGTCTTCTTGTCTGTTGTTTTAATATGTTTTGTGAAGCACTTTGAATCGCCTTGTTGCTGAAATGTGCGATATAAATAAACTTGCCTTGCCTTTAAATGCAATATATTAGGCTACAATAAAATTTCAAATACATAGTAAGTCAACATAAGCCTAAAATCAGATTATTTAGCATTTGCATCTCCTCTTTTCTTTCGTCTGTCCTCTGTCCACTAACCCCAACCGGTCCAGTAGAACCACCTGCCTGGTTCTACTGGAGTTACCCCCCCCCGATAGCCGAGCCAAATAGCCAAGCAGAAATAAACAGCTCTAAGAAGATGAGGGATCCAAATTTTGAGGATTTCCGACCCTTGTTGAACCTTTTATTTTTCCATAGGTGTATATTTTAGGGGCTGGAGAAGATTCATCCCCCTCAATAGTTGGAAAATGTCCATGGTCCCTCCCTGTGAAACACTTTCTTTCTTTTCTAAAAATCCTCCTTTACATAAGTAACAGCATTGACTGTTGGTTTACTTTCATTTTCTTGATTTTTTGTTCATTTTTAATTGATTTCTAGAAGATTTTGTTAATTTTGTAGACTGTTGTTAACAACAGTCCAACAAAATTAACATAATAAGTTCAAATAGATGGCTTTACTCATTTTAAGTCCATTTTGTTGCTTGTTGCTTAATTTTTATTCATTCTCATGAGAATTCTGTTTTTTTTCTAATATTCTTTTTTATTTTGTTCATTCTTACAATTTTAATTGACTATTTTGTACCCCCCAATGTTCACACAAAATCTACACCCTTGTATGAATCCATTTCATGTAGTATCATTTATAGTTTTGTATTGGTGTGGGTGACAACAGCCGTAGGTAACAGATTTAGATTAGAAAACAAATTAATTAGATGCTTATTAACCCATGTATCTACAGTGTATTGGCCCTGTCTGGGTGTTAGGGGTTCATTTGGAGATATATGGACTCTGTTAATACTCCAGTCAATGCAATCATTGAATTAATGGCTAATATGTGGCTAATATGGCTGAATGTGTTCACTAATTTAAAGTGCATATATAACAAACCCCATTATAACTGATACATAATGATGCCCCCAACTAGCTCCGGCAGGGAAAGGTCTCTAGTCTCTCCTTCTGCTGTACATAATTACTCATATCTTCAGCACTGCACCAACTCTGAGCACTAGTGTTAGCATAAAAGCCAAAGGAGTGTCGCCCCCAGGCCATGATTCAACCACATACACTAGGCTTGCACTGGCCTACTACTGATGCTTGCATCAACTCTGCCATAGGTCACACCCTGTCTCGGTTTTATTTAATTCAGTGTGACCCTCATCTGCTCACCTACGTACAGTACACTCTACCGCCACAGAAACTTGAATTTCTATGCTACCAAACCTGTCCCTCCTCAGTTCCCTAAAAAAACCCCAGGCTATGAAAGGCAGGGGTAAATATTTCACATGTTCTTACTCCCACAAATAATAAGAGACTGTAAACTAATGAGAATAGTAAGAAAGCAATAATGTCTGGGTGGCAATATGTATTTGGTTCACTTTCACTCTCTCTGGATGCTCTGAATAAACCATGAAGCGTTCTCCTCTTTGGTCTGACTGAGTGACAATTTTTAATATCTCTGGCTGTGTTGCTGAATCAATGCACACGACGGCACACTGTGAAACCACATACCACAAACATGCACATTACAATATCCAAACACTTAGGACTCAGAAACCATCTGTTTGCCACTACATGTGCAATACACTCCCGCAGGAGTTAAGTGTCTATGATTTTTACTCAATAGGAGGGGTGGCAACAGCAGACAGAGGGACTGCTAGTAATAACTTTGGAAGCTGTAGGGCATCCAGTAAATAGCTTCGATGGAAGAGATGAGCTCAAGGCCAAGGGAAAGCTTGCTCCTGATTTTAATTTAGCTTTAATCTGTTGTGAAATATTGTCTTAGCTTTTCTCATTTACTGTATGTCAAGTAGTGTTAAATTCTACAAATCATCTGCATTTAGATTTTATGTTAAAAAATGCTGGAAATGGGATTGTTATTGCTGTTTGTTTTCACCTGGAGCTCAATGATTCAATGTCAGTGACAAAATAAAAATGAGAACTGGACAGCACTCTGAGAGCACAGACCTCCACCAAGGCAGCTAATTTCCTCCTAGGACCTGTGTCCACAGGAAGCATTTTCAGCACGCACAAAGATCCACATTTTGAAATACTACAATATTTAGCTACAACATATTGGTGCAAGATTTTTTTAAGGTGAGAATATGATGGATTAACATTCAAATCTGCGGTCGATTTATCAAGATGAAGCCTATGAAGAGATTTGATCTCATGATTACAGACATGCATGGAGACAGTCTCTGCATAAGTGAGGTGAGTGCATGGGGGTAATAATGACATCCCGACACAAGTTGCACTTTTAAGTTTACTGTTTACATTCTTTCTCACACAGTAGTCACAGCATAATCAGTGATTCGGAGGGACCTCTGTGGCTGCAGCACAACAACACAAAAATGTCCTTTTCACACAGTAACGTTTCAAACTGTAATGATTTTCTGGATGTTTGCTTCCTTCATAAAATCCTTCAGTGTTAGATTAGTTGTCAGTCACTTTCTCCCCCATCATGGTGCCGACAACTTTAGTGTTAAATCCCGCTTCTTCTCGATTTTGATTGGTTGGCGAGGAAGCAGTGATGACTGAGCATTGAAATGCCTAGCACCTCTGATTGGTCAGCTCAAAAAAAAAAAAAAAAAAACACAGTGCGCTGAAATGGTGATTCGACTGACCACCAAAAACTAATCACTTGTTCCTTTTTCCATTCCTGACAGTTCCTGGAAATTTCATCATCCGGCTGAAACATTTTGAGTTACGTTGCTAGCAAATGAACAGACAGGTTCTCAAAATATGTATGTCAACTACTGGTTGTTCCACCTCAGTTCCAAAAAAGTTGGGAAATACAATGTAAACTAAAAATCCCTAAGAAAGCGCAGACCTCTGCCAAGGCAGCTCAGTTCTCTTCAAAATCTCCCATTGTCATTTGAACATGTGCTCATTTCCCCCATAATGTTATTGTACCTAAAATTATTATATTTATTTCACCCTCATTATTGGACTCTTTAACCATGAAAACCTACCATTTGCATTTGGAATCATATACATATCATTATTAGTTCAACAGTTATTCATGAAAAATAATGTTTCCTTTATGGTGGTTTTATTCTGGATCTAGCTCTGTAAATGTTGAAGATACGTCAAATCCATGTGCACATAACTGAATCAGCAGATTTTTCACAACAACTTGGTGCCAGTTTCATGTCTATAGCTTTATTTACTACCTTACAGCAGATATTTTTCCTCAACCCTTATAAGTATAAGCATTCGGGATCATAATATCCAGAATATTGTCCATATCTGGATTAAACTTTGTGTTGTGAAATTCTATTATGGTGTTATCTTATATTTTTTTGGCTAAATTTTCTAGGTATTATTTGTGGCATTAGAAGGACAAATGTTGAACTTGGTCCTATCTCACAAGAATCCTTTAAAAATCTTCTGGAGCCACACTCTGATCCAGCTCCCAGAATTGAATCGATTGGTCTTTATGCCATTTCTGACCTATCCTGAATATTTTAACCAAATCTGACCATAACTTTTTGAGTTATGTTGTGAATGAATGGATAAATAAATCAAACAATTATTTAATAAACTAACAGAAAAACATAACATCCTTCGCAGAGGCAATAAAACATAATGCAATGATTTGCAAATCTCATGAACCCATGTTTTATTCCCAATACAACATAAACATACGTACATACATATCAGATGTTGAAACTGAGACATTTTACCAATTCATGGAAAATTTTGCCCCTTTTGATGACAGCAACACATCTAAAAAAAACAGCAACAGGGGCAACAAAAGGCTGGAAAACTAATTGGCACACATGAGATTTGCAAATCACTGTGTTCTGTTTTTCTGTTTTTGGGGTGGCTGTGGCGCAATAGGTAGAGCAGGTTGTCCAGGAGCAGAAGGGTTAGCGGTTCAAATTCCAGATTCTCATGTCCACAGGCCAAAGTGTCCTTGAGCAAGACACTGAACCCCACATTGCTCCCAGTGAGAGTCACTGGTGTATGAATGTGTGTGTGGCTGGGTGAATGGAAAGCAGTGTAAAGCGCTGAGTGCCGTAGGGTAGAAAGGCGCTATATTAGTGCAAGACCATTTACCATTTTTATTTCTATTTACATTTTATTTACATCCCAGCTTTTTTGTAATTGGGGTTGCGTTAGCCCCCATTGGTTTTGGTCATGTTTTCAGGCCATTCCAGTCTGTGTTGCCTTGAATATAAATAAGTCTTCAAAAATTTCATATGTTCTAAAGATTCCACCTCTTCCCAGTTAGTAAATTATTTCAGCCTATAACTGCTGCAATTAACAGACTCCATTCTTAGGTGATGTGTTATACATCATACATACTGACAACAGAGAAACTGAGTTCAGCTAACAACACATGCCATATTCTATAGTAGCCAGTGTTAACATTACATTGCATGGATTTTAATGTGACTTCAGAAGACATACTTTACAATAACATTTTCAATATAACACAAATTTAATAGTAGTGATTCAGACATGTTCTACTTGCCATATTAATTAAATAAACGGAACAAAAATCACGCCTTTCTGAATGATCAACTGAAACAACAGCTGAACGACCATATGTAGCACAGAAAGCAGATGGTGTCTATATCGTCCCCGGGCTAAAAGAAAGGTTAGCAGCAATGAATATTATGGTACCCATAGGACAGATTGGGATGAATAGATCAGGAAGAAGCTAAAGAAATACACAAAATAAGGAGCTGAAACTCAAAGTATCTTGCTTGTGTTTTGTCTGTTTTTAATTCTGTGCTGTTTTCATTTTAGCAGTGATATTTAATTTAGCTCAGAAACATCCTATTTAATCAAAGCTATAATTGGAGTTTAGCATGTAGTATGTGTTACTGTATAGCCTTCAAAGTGTAACGGCTGCTCTGTTGTCTTCCGTTGTTTTGAGGATGCTCTTTTTTGACATGTATATTAACACAGACTTTCAAAGGTACACGTGTGAACAGCTTGCAGTACTGGAGGGCACCTTGTTACAACTTCCTGTAGTGATGGCTGGTAATTAAATTACAAAACAAATATGTCAGTTTTTGCTTCTGAATATAGTCTTGTGATCTGTTTTGGTGGTTGTGTGTTGTCATGTGAGTCACATCAAACTTTTTGGTAAGCACATGTGCATGTACATACAGTGATCCATGTGTATATTGAGACACATTGAGCTTCTATGTGCTGCTACGTGCTCAATGAATGAAAGTTGCTTTTCTTTGTCTTACAGAGGGCAGACTTATTATTTAGTATTTTTCACTTAATGTTTTTCAAGTTGAATCATTTGAAAGACTTCCTTCTTCACATTACTTTGTTTGCCTTCTGTTACAGAGAAAACAAAGACTGATTTATCTTTTTATGACCGAGGCTTCTGTATATTTAACAACCTTCCTTCTTTTTGCAAACTATAATTGGCACAGCTAAGAACTGAATTTGCATTATTTTGTCTGCATTTAAGAGACTCCTTATGTTATCCATCTGTCAGTTCTATTTTGGAAGTCTAAAGTGCACAGTCAATAGTCTACAGTCTGTGATCACTGGGAATGTGGCCAGGTCAGGTATTGGTCTCGTGTCAGTGTGACTACCTGCAATCAGGTGCATCGTCCAAACAGGTGGAGTTTATTTACTTAATTATCAGTGGGAGTGTTTATGTGCATAGAGTACTGTATGCCATTCCCTTTAATACTCATCAGCTTTATGGTATTCTGTCTCTGTCCTCATTAAATAAGACATCCAGGTTTAATGTACTACTCTCATCTTTGCCTCTTCTTTCACCCATGTGTTACTCCATTTGAATTAAGAACAAATAGAACTAAATGCATTGACAAATAGCTGAGAGACTCAGAAATGTATATGATTTATTTTTTACTTCATTCATGTGTTGAATAATTAGTCTTTTATACAAAGAATCCAAAATCCTCAATACTTGCTGTGGCA
Source organism: Pseudamia nigra (assembly GCA_029823295.1). Classification (NCBI taxonomy): domain Eukaryota; kingdom Metazoa; phylum Chordata; class Actinopteri; order Kurtiformes; family Apogonidae; genus Pseudamia; species Pseudamia nigra. Next base: position 9,133 of record JAQQAE010017247.1, read on the forward strand.
CTACGAGCTAACAGGTACAAGTTAATGCTGTAATGCAATTAAAGGTAACTAAAACACCTTTTACTTTTTATTATGACTATTGAATATACAGAAATACACACAAACCACATTGTTTTAAGCAATAATGACTATTGCATGTATCCACCATACACATACAGTATATTTAACATATAATTGTTGCAGTATACAGTATGTACACTTCAAAATGACCATGTGCCTTGAAAGCTGCTCAGAGATATCACTGGTCTGCTTTTTATACTTCGGACCGGGCTTTATTCAGTCACAAGCACAACTGTGTTTTTGTATGGAAGACATCAACATGTCATTTTAATACCAACAAACCTGGAGGTACAGTACACAAACACCATGTCAATGTCAGCAATGTGGGTGGCAGAGAATGGCGAAAGGCATGTGCGCCTTTATGTTTTGTAACACTGCGCCATTTGGAAAATAGGGCCCTGTGTCTTAATATTCATGACACTCATGGAGAGTCACTGTGACCTGCATCTAAAATCTTGAGTGTAAAATTAATAAATACAAATAAAATCACAGCCTATTTTGGTAATTGTGCATAGAGTCCCTTACATTTAACAGTGGTATGAAAGTGCAGGTGGCAGTTTAATGTTATATTTGAGATTCAGCAAACGTTATTGACAAGCCAAATAAAGAACAGAGAACTTGTCCGGCACTGACTCAGATTAGCAACTGCTCCCACTTCACACAGGAGATGCCGGTGAATTTAATTAAACTCCTTGCTTTAGATACAGGATGGGACACATTTAACAGTGAGAGCAGACAGCAGTAACGACAGCAAGATTTTATCTTTATTTTAGTATTGTCTCTGTGCCAAGGAATATTGAATTCTAAGGTATTTGAATTTTCTGAATCACCTGCTATGGTTATTTAACTTGGACTTTATTTATAATATGTTTTTTACAATATTTATTTCATATTAATGGCTACTTAGAAGTATACATGTACTTGCTCTTGTAAACACATCTTTTGCAGCTGTCCTTATTGTAACTATAATACACTTCTGTAGTAACTATAATGAGATTCAATACCAAAATCACTGCCAGTGTATTTTTTTCTTCTCTTATTTATGTATTTAAGTGTGTTTTATAATCCATCACTCTTTCACCACACTGTCTGTAAATGTTCACATTCAAACATACAATTTTATGTGAAAATGAGTAGATGACAACAGATAAACATCAACCAATGCCATCTGCAGTGTCTTAGGCTTGTTTTCCACTGCTGAAGTGTGACAACACACATGCAGAATGTGATACTCACCCTTATATGCAAAACACTGCTGTTATGTTTGTTGACTTGTGCATAGTTTTGCCAAAAATTCAAATGCAAATGTCCCTTATTATCTTGACTTTATACAAGAAGCATTTCCTGAATTTTTCAATATAAATAGTCATAATCAGTAGGTTTTCTTGCCATTTGAAACACACACTTAAACGCTGTCAAATATATGGTACAAACATCCTGGAACATGATGTTTGTATTCAGTTGTGTAGCTACTAAAAAGGCAGATCGTAGGGGAGCATGCTTGGCAGAAAATCATGGGTGGTCCACAGTAGGAGAAGGTCTAACACCTGTGTACAAGTGAAAAAGCATTGTTACCAGGCTAAACACGTGCCGCTGAAATCCACCATCTTATAACAAAGCAGCCTGTGTGGTACTGCTTTTGGTTTAAATCTGAATCTAACCTGTGCTTTGTGATGGGAGTGTCAAGTTCAAAACACATTTGGATAGATGTAAGAAGGATCAAATTTCAAGCATGGTATTATACACAACACTGCACTTCCACTGTTTATTACAAGTTAGCAGCTGAATCTACAATATCTAGACATAATAATAAACTGCTAAATAACTTTACATACTACAATAATATTACAGGATGAAGGGGAAATGTTGGATTTTCTACTTTACTACAGTCAACATTTTGGTTACATTTCAGATTCGTCTATCTTCTCTGGTGAAAGCAGCTTGAAAAGGATTTGCCTCATTTCTTATTTGTTTGTATTTTTGTCACATGTAAATGTTTCAGATAATCAAACAAGTTTTAACATAAGACATAAATAATCTTTGATGATGATTTCATTTATTACCGAGGAAAAAAACCTACTCAAACCTACTTGGCATGACAAGAAAAATTATTTGTACCCTCTTGTTAAATCATGAACGACATTAACCATCCATCCATTTTCTACCTATCCCAGCTGACTTGAGTGAAGGATGAGTTGCCAGTTCATCGCAGGGCTGACACATAGAGACAGACAACCATTCACACTCATATTCATGCCCATGGACAATTTAGAGTGACCAATTCACCTAACCCCCTAGTGCATGTTTTTGGTTGTGGGAGGAAGCTGGAGAGAACC
>JAQQAE010017248.1:0-11527 GCA_029823295.1 Pseudamia nigra
TCCCGGATGGGTGGCGAAACGTTTTCAACCAAATTTCCAGTCCAGTCGATGGAAGAAAAAAAACCACACGCCTTGGAATTGTTTAAATGTTTTTTTATTTTATTTGTTTTTATTGTGTTATACTATTTTATGGATTGTATTGTTTTTATTATTTTTATTGCTGTTTGGTATTTAAAATTATGTTTTATGTGTTTTATATTTCTTACCTGTATTGTTTGTTTGGTTTTGCTAATGTGGTCCAGCACTTTGGACTGTTGTAGTTTAACGGGTTTAATAAATTAAGTTGGTATGGTATGGTATTGGCTAATTTGTTATGCGGCATGTATCAATAGAGTCCCACCATTTCTGTGTTTTTAGCTACATTGTGCTGTTTTTTTTGTTTTTTTTTTTTCATTTGGAATGAATCATCAAAAATATTTTTTTTGGGGGCAACACTAGTAAAAGTGGAGAAGGGGTTCCTGGCTGTGACCTGAATTTCAGAATCAGAACAATGTTCTACATCTGCTGCAGATGCAGTGTCCTCAGGTTGCCAGGTCTCCTCTCCAGTTACACTCAACACCACTCATGTTCACACTGCTCTGATTTCTGTAAGCCTGGCTGAAGTCCACTGCTCCAGTGAGTACTGTAGGGATCTGGCTAAGGTCAGTCAATCAGATGATCAAGCTGCTCTCATGGGCACAAAACATACAGCATGTGCAACTCACAAGATGTGGTCCGTTTAGCCACAGTGGTTTAAAGAATTTCACTTTTTGACGTTGTGTGAAACTAGAGCAAAAATGTTATTCGCTCATTGTCGGTTATAGACTTGTAAAGGACTGGGATCAGGTTTGAGCAGAAGTAATGAACATGCTTTCTCTGTGTTCAGGTTCCAAAACTTGAAAAATGTTACAGTATGTGTTCTTTTCAGAAACATGAAAGCAGTAAATATCACAGACTGATGTAGCTTATGACTGTACATTTATTCCAACAACTGATTCCACAATGCCCTGCTTAAGGCAAAACAACAGTACAGACGCCAATTGATAGTTGAATAGATAACCTCCACCATTTACCTTAAGGGTCAAGGCCTGCAGTCAAAACAGCAATCTCTACAATGTTGCCCAAATTACATGCTCAGGATTGAACTGGAATTCACAGTGGTTAGCTGACAGAAAATACATGAGCCACAACATAGTCAAGGAACTGATCAGTTTGGTTTCTCACTCACTTTGTTTTTTTCAACTATTCATGGAGAGTTTTATGCAATGTTAGTGGACAAGACCAGACATCTCAAATAAAGAACAGCGCTTGGTTCTGTTCCACTTGGTTGATAACAGGTATGTGCCTCTTGAGACTGAACTGTTTGCTGCACCCACGCACACAAGGATGAACTAGCGACTTTATGCAACAAATAAACAGGCAGAAGCTGTTCTTCAGGAGTATTTAAAAATCAGTTGTGAGTCCTGCCTTTCTATATTCTGTGTGATAGTACATTATTAGTATTATATAATGCATTAGGTCTACACCACTCACTCCACATGCTATGGATAATACCACTCAGTCTTCACACAATACTTAGAAACTTTAGTATTTAATGAAAAATGAATACAAAAAGTAACAATGCAAGGCTATGTCAACATAAAAAACAAATTAACTTGTCAGGCATAAGGTTAAACACTAGTTTAACAAAAAACAAAATTAAATTCCTCCTTCAGTACCTTGGATAGCTCCAGTCAACTTGGCATGCCATAATGTATTAAAGTGTATGATACAGCAAATGTAGTAGGCTCATTTAAAGACAGACTTATGATTTACTTTTCTTTTTTGTCTTTAAACAATGCTAAAAGTAGCAAAGCAATTCAAGTTATTGAAATGGGCAATGGGACAGTAGTGTCATGTTTGAGTGTATGTGATGGGCCTGATCTGTTCAAAATTCCTCTAAGATCTGTGCAACAGTGTGTTGAGGTGAAGTTTGTACCTTAAGTTTATGTAGGAGAAATGAGCAAAAATCAACAAAATAAGCAACAAAATGAGTAAAAATGTTCAAAAAACAACAAAAAATAACAAAATGGACAAAAATTTGAAAAATAATTGAGAAAAACAAAATAATAATTTATGGAAAACAGATTTAGAGATGTGTGGATACCTTACATAATCAAATTGCACAAACCACTGGTACTTGTTTAACTGTGTGGGGAAATACACATTTTTATGAATACTGAAAGGGGCAATGTGAAGTTGGCTACTATATCTTAACTGCAGATCAATAGGTTTTCTGATAGCCAAGATACAAGGACAAATTTTCAGCAGTGGCGCAGGTTGCTCTTTTGCTGCTAGTCACATCCTATGGACTGAAATAATTCACTTTTGTACTTTTCAGTGACATATATAAACTGGACATTTTCCATGTGTTGAGTCAAGTTTCATCAATTCATATCTTGTGAAAAACAAACGTGTGATAGATACAATTGTTTTCAGTCAACCAGCAGCATTTATGCAGTGAATGATCAGTTACCATAGGCAGAGACAGATGGATGGAGACAGTCAGGGAGGCAACAGAGAGCAAGTGTCGTCATTCATTTGATGTGAACAGTGGTAGATAACACAGGGAACAGAAAGAGAAAGAGGTCATTGTCAGCCATTTCGATGTGAACACAGATATCAGACAGAGGTGGATGATGACAGTCAAGAAAAGGAGACAGAGAGTGTTTATTGTCATAGCTGTGATGTGAACATGATAACTTTGCCAGAATGAAAATACATTTTAAGTTTTTGGGAGCTTTTTAGGCTTACGCCTGACTTAAGGGATTATCCCAAACATATCCTTTGTTTGATTTGCTCATCTTCTGGGAGACATTGGATACTTTTTGAACAATTTCTACAAAAGTAGTTCACTCAGTATTCTGTGGATATGAGACTTGTAGGGTTGACACAGTCATAACTGGAACCTCTAGCTGGAAATCTATAGGCCAGAGGGCAAGGAGAGAGAGAGAGGGAGATATGTGATGATGATCAGAGACAAAGCACTGCAGTACAATGCAGACATAGGCTTCTCTCCATCACAGAACTCATTGTACAGCTCTGTGTGAACTGTTTGTGCTCAAACACTAACTGAGGAAGGAGAAGGGGATGGTGGGAGTCATTGTGTTGGACAGCAAGGAGAAGTGTGTGTATGTGTGGCAGAAAGAGGGAATGGGAGGGTCACAATTCACTGTCATCTCCCTGCTATTAGTGTAGCAGTGTTGGGTTGCTTTGTACGTGAATGTATACAGCTGGACAGCATGTGTGAATGAGCTGCCAGACAAAAAAGAAGGACGTGGTCATGCTTTATTTTGAGTGGAAAAGAAAAAACATGCTGTGTGTCATTCATAAAAATCCAAAAAACTCATTATGAATCAATGCAAATCACACCTCTTGTAAAAAAAAAACACACAGAATGTCACTCCAGCTATGAGTGAGTCACAAAAAAGGTGGATACCTGTATACGTGTTTGCGTCAACTGGAAAGTGGCAGAACCGATCAAAAGCTTTAGGTGTATGCTTCAACTTGTAACATTTCATTAAAGATGCAATAAATCAAGACATCAAGACAGAGCCTGTGATCATGGGAGCTAGTTTTTACGTTACTGCTGAAGAAAATGTGACTCAGAAATTATTTTTGCTAATTATGATGTTAAATGATGTTTACAGAGCAGGTAAGTATGATTCTGCAGTCTACACAAACACTGTTTATGGTTTAACACATTCTTCCATCTCAATTGATTATGATGGAATAGCAGCAGATAATGTTTATGCTGGCAAAAGCTTCAATAGTAATAACAATAAGAGCTTTAATGGACCACAAGATGAAGTTTCAGTGAAAAGAATCACACATTTCTGACAATTGTATCTGTTTGAAACAAATCATTCACACATAGCATAGACCAAATTATTTATAGATTTTTAAAGTATTTCACAGTTTCTAGTTTTAAAGTAGAATTTCAAAACTGTAATCAGAAAATACAGCTTTCTACTGAATATTCTGTAGGAATATTATGGACCATGTGTGACGTCGACTTGAGCAATGGCACTGATCACACTGGCAGATGGAGACCAGAGTGTAGATGTGAGGCAGGATCAGATGTTATTGTATTAATAGACAAATATCACATATCCCTGCCTCTGTGCATATGGAACATGTCCTGCAGCATGTGACTCACTGTGACTTGAAACAGCTATTTTAAGAGGTGCATGCATTTTCGGTGAGGAGGTTTATACATGTTAGTGCAGTCATGTGTGTAATACATGATGACCTGTTCAACTGATTGCCCTTGGATGGAGCTGTGGGATGTGCTTGATGTGTGAATGATCAGTAAATGTGTTTTGTCCACATTCAGTCAGAGGTACTTGTCCAAGCAGAGAATCAATGCATGGAGTGAGAAATTGAGTGTTGATAATCTAACAAAGTTACTTTCGTCGACTATGGAAGTTTATCTGAATTTTTGTAGCATGAGCTGACAGGTGATGGACTGATGCAGTCATTTGTGGAGAGGGTGTCCCGGAAGGAACTGCGAACACCACCCTGAGGGCCTCCAGTGACAATGTTCCTTCTATCTTTTTTTTTTTTTACAGCCTGTGATCTGTTGCTGAGGAAATTGTGAATCCAATGCATGAGAGGTGGAGAAACACTGACCACTGTCCACTCTTAGTGGAGTTGATGTCATGCATGCATGAATCATACTTGCAAATTGTCCTGTGATAGAGGAAATGTATTTTGAGATTGAGATGTATAGAGTAAAAAAATGACTGAGTTCTACTAGCTGCCTCAAGTAGCTCTCAGTGTGCATTCAAACTCTGCTGAAGTTGTTTAAGGTGCTGAAAAAAGGCATAATTTACACAGTCACATGGGCAAGTTGAAACAATAGTTGCAGTGTGCATTTGTGAGTTTGCCTTGGCTTGGTGGTGTGATGGTGTGTGGGAGTGATCCGAATGGACCAGGCAGTTTTGTATCACAACATCCACACAGTCGTCTGTCCAACAAACACACATATCCAAATACACAAGCATGTACGCACACAAACACGCATGCAGGCATTTAGATTACACATTGTGAATGCGTTGCACACACAACACAGACAAAGGAGGGAATAATAACCCTAACACACATTCTGTGAATCAAATCCATCTTGTTCACTCTCTTTGTGTCTTTCACTGTTTGACACACACATGCATGCACACACACACACACACACACACACACACACAATTAAAAGGAAACAGGAAGGAAGTGAGGAAGGTTGGAAAGTTCAATTTAAGCTTGGCTGTTTGACAAGTGTTTCTTTTTAGTGGTCTTCGGTAGTGAGTGTGTGTGTCCTGCATTGTGTCCTGTGTGTATGTCATTCTGAATGAGTGAATAGAGAAGGTGCGACCAAGGTTAACGTGGGCGTGGTCTAACACACTACAGCTTTGCTCTCTGTCTGCCAGTACCACAAGCTCCTGTTTCTGTCTCTCTCCCTCCATTATTGTGAGTCTGCCACTTGTTTTTATGTGTCTGTTTTTTGTCTATTTTAATTTTTTGTATATATTAATTCTTTTCTTCATTCTGGCTTTTGCTCTTTCTCTCACTCTCCTTCAGCACACTTGGTGGTCAGGATTTTTATTTCAGCTGGAACAACAAATGGCTGAAGTCTTTTCAATCAGCTGCCAGTCATCCAGAGACATGCCTGAAGTATATAAACACTGCCAGCAGACACAAAAAGACCTTTTCTGGAGACTGGATGCTGTTTTGTAGTAACAATACAGGCATAAAAAACTATATCTTTTCATGTAGCTCTTTGAATTGCTGTGTGCCATATTGTGCTGTATACAATGGGACTTAAATATGCATATCTGTGCAAGTTTTTGTCCTTTTATTGAGCAATTTATCTAGAAATGTTCTTGTCTCTGGTGTATCCTCAATATAGCCATTTTCAGTGATCATTTATGAAGCCCTCATGACACATTTATTGTCAGACTATTGTTTTTAAATCAGTGTTTCCCAAACTTTTTCAATTCAAAACCAAAAACCAAACATGTTGTTTCCTTGGGGCCCTAACTTAAAAAAAATCCATTATAAATTTACATTATCTGTAATTACCTCCTCCAAGGAGGTTTTGTTTTCACCTGCATCTGTTGAGTTGTTTATTTTTTTAGTTTTTCTGTTAGCAGGATTATGCAAAAACTACTGACCTGATTTTCACACAAGCTCAGGCCAAGGAAAAACCCATTAACTTTTGGCACAGATCCAGGTAAAGGGGTGGATCCAGGAATTTTTTTATATCACTTTTTTAACATTGTGAAATTGTTGGTAACTTCTCAGTGAATTATGTCTGAATCTTGATGGAAACAAATCAGTTGGTGGTGTAGTGGTTAGCACTTCTGTCTCACAGCAACAAGGTTCTGAGTTCCATCCCATTGTGTGGGGTTCGCATTGTCTCCCCATGTACAGTATGATTTTTCAGAATATTCAAATTCATTTTTGTCAAGGCCTGTTTTGTGAGTTTGTTTTTTAAAATAATTCTGTTGAACTACAATTCAAAAGCAATGTCTGATTTTCATTGGTTAATTTTCATAAAATCTTTATTTATTATTGCTTTTGTCAGATTCAAGTTATTTCTCTGGCCATTATGGGTTTTTCTGTCATTTACAGTGGGGTACAGTACCAACAATTTTATCCATGTCTGTATATGTTTTTAATTTGTTGTTCTGTAAAAAATAGGGCCAGACATTTGAATCTACCACCAAAGCTGGGAGTATGAATGGTGTTGGCATATCTGTGACATTTTTAATGTATATTCAGATTTTGAGTCCACTATGGGCTTTGGTGGAGGTTTGCAGACTACTGAGTGCCATTCTAGTTTTAACTGAATGGCACTCAGTAGTGGTAAATCTACATATCATGGCATTTTATGTATTTATACAACTATCATTAATCATTTATAATGATCTCATTTTATTTTGAATGCCAAAGATAATAAGATGTATGAGAATGTAATATAGAATCTAATATAGAATAAGGCTGAACTGATTTTCTTTATTCAGTGTTGCGAACACCTGCAACAAAAAAAAACCCCAATAATGAAGTAACAAAATAATAAAGAAAATTAACAAAATAATCAAATTAGAAACCCAATAAAAATGCTCCATAAGTTGTTTCGTGTCATGACCCTAGGTTTGTTAAATTGAGCTATAAATGAAGGTTAAGGTTTATTATTGTTGTTATTACAGTATTATTATTATTATTATTATTGTTGTTCTGCAAAGTTTGGTGCTTTCATTCACATTAAGAAAATAGATCAGTGATTATTGGTATTCTGGACAACTTCAAGACACTATAAAAACACCAGAATGTTTGTTAGCTGAAAGGAAGCTGTCAGAACAGTTCTGTCCAGTTACCACTTGAAAATTCTGCAGCCTCTTCAAAAAACAATTTCATTGTAAAAATATCCAAAACATGCTGTTGGGTTCATTTTTACATGCACCAAAATGAGATCACAGCTAATTAGACGTCCACTCATTCAGTGTACAGATAATATAGATTAATAGTCCTTCATCTGTTTGTGAGTTATGTTGGCAAAACACAGAGAAAAGCATAAGCAAAACAAATACCCTGGACCTGTGTAAGGACAACACACACACACACAAATGAATCTGCTACACATGTGCAGCCATATTAACAATAAACTGTGAAGATGCAGCAGATGTTATTTAGTACAGTAGATACTAGACGTAGCCAAGGATGTGTGGACATAAAACTCTGAAGTTTGTTTAAACACACACACACACACACAGAGGCAGTGACGCTTATTGTGCACAGTGATGCTAATTTGACTGAAGTACTGTACAGTACCTTCAGATTCCTCTCTCATTAGAGTCAAAGAAGTGTGAAAACATATGGTCTACCCAGTTGGTCTCTCAGCCCAACTTTCAAGGTGAGAGACAGATATGTTTAGCACAGTTGTTAATTCCTAAATTTTTTTCTAAATGATTTTTACCATTACTCCAGTCTTTTCAAATAAGTTAACAAACTGCTGCCAATTCTATTGCAAATAATAAAAGTGTTGAGAAAAACTATTAAAAGAGAATAATGCCCTGAACTACAGCAGTAATTAGAAACAGTCTGGGAGTTTGTTGAATAAGCAACATTGTGAAGGATGTGAGGTGTCATTTTCTCAGTGTTACCATAATTTCCATTCTTTTACCATATGTGACACTCTATAAGTGTAAACGCTGATTACTTGCTGAAAGACTCTTCAGATCTAGTGTTTCCTTTATGTAGCATGCATTTGTTTTACAAAAATTTTGCATACTTTAAAAGGGTCAAATGCATCTCATTCATTTAAACTGATCTATTTCCAGGAAACACTAGCTGATTAAAGCTGAGATAGGCAGGGCTTTCTTTCAAATGTCAGTTTGTTTGCCTGTTTGTTTTTGCATCTTCCTAATTTCCGCCTGTTCCAACAAAGGGGGACACTGCTGGAAACCAAGCACCATTTTGCTTCAAGTTCATCTCATTCTGAAGTTAATTACTGGGATGCTTTTCACAATGGATGGTATCTCAAGTGGTTTCCAGTCAGCCCATTTGGCATCACTCTATTTTGGCTCTTCACTGTAAACAAGTGTTCCTCAGAAACGATGCACTTTAAATGATAATGTCTGACTCTCACTAAATCATTTCTGGCATAAAAATTAAGCTTATTATAGCTGCCATTTAGTTCATGAGTCATCTTGTGTGAATGCCAAAACAGTTCAGAGGAGGAAAGACAAGTCGAGCATTTTCTCTGCTGTGTAACATAGGACTATTGCATTTCTCATTTGGGTCATGTGCTCAAAATGTCTGTAAGACTGGCTGCAGAGGTTTTAGTGTCTGCTCCGTGGCCTATTTTTGTTGTGTCCCACCTGGGGGAAAACAAGACACAACACAGAAGCCAACTTTCATCTTTAATATGTCAGACCACTATAATTCCTCTCACAGAGAGACAAGGGACAACTATGGATCAATATGTTTTGCATTTTTGTCCCACTGAGTTGGACTGGGTCTTTACGCCCAGCCAATACGATCAAACACTTAAATGGTTTGAAATTATGATCCATTTCTAGCAAGACTGTGCTATTATGTGCCCTCACAGCAATAACAAACACAAAGCAACACAGCAATCCCTTTCTGGGAAATTCATAACGGGTATATGTACAGTATGTCTCCCCTGAGATGTTTGTTTGTTTGTGTTCAACTACAAGTTTGTTACAATGATGATTTAATAAATTAAATAGCCTCTATAAATAACAAAAATTATATCATTGCCTGGATGCAAGCCATTACCTCAGTGACTTTAGATTTTATCCAGTTTTTACAACTTAGTTTTGTGCATCTATGTGTGTTTAGAGTATAACTTCATATTCAGTGAGCATTTGTGCAGGTATGTTTCTGAGCTACATGTATTATATTATATAGTTATTATTTTGTCATCATTATCAGGTTATGTTTGGATGGGTGTTAGTTTAATTATCTGTTTATTTGTTCACAGCATAACTCAAAAAGTTAGGAACGGATTTTGATGAAATTTTCACAATAGTTCAGAAACAGCACAAGAACCAATTGATTAAGTTCTGGATTCTGATTTTTAAAGGATCCTTCAGTATTGTGAGATTTGTCCTTGTAATGCCACAAAAAATGCCCAGAAAGCTTTGAAGAAAAAACATAGGATAACACCATAATAGATTCTATCAAACTATAAGGTTTGATACAGATATGAGCAATATTCTAGATATAGTGATCCAGAATGCTCATACTTACAGGGTTTTAGGAAAAATAGCTACTGCAAGATAGGAAATAAAGTTATAGACATGTACTGCATGTAACACCAAACTGTAGTGAAAAGTCTGCTGATTCAGTAACGTGCCCACAGACTTGACATATCTTCAACAACAGAAGGAAACCGCCATTATGGAAATATTATTTTTCTTGAATAACTATTGAATTAATTATGATATCTATGTAATTCCAAATGCTATCGGTAGGTTTTCATGGTTAAAAAATCCAATATTGAGCGTCAAATAAGTTTAAGAACATTACTTTTTGGTGCAATAATATTATGCTAGAAATGAGCAGAAATGAAGGTCTGAAGCTGCCTTGGCGGAGGTCTGCCCTGTCTGAGTGCTTTGCAGTGATCATTGCTATTGTTACAATGTTATTATTGCTCTAATTTGATGATTTCACAATACTGTCTATTGCATTCACCCCAGTAAAGTACTCTGACCTGATTTGACACTAGACACAAGGGAGGTAAATACAGCATTACTATTAAAGGTCACTATCCATCCATTTTCAGTAATGTTTCCATTAGATTTACAATATGTACTTATATGAACATTTGAAGGGTGTTGGTGGTGTGTATGCCTGGGTGTGTGTCACAGACAGCGATGTAATCAAAGCATACAATGACAAAGAATTAAAAAAAATACATTGCATTTGTGCATGGATTTGAAGTGAGCTCTCGACCTGGGTATAATTACATGGAGATGTGCTCAATCTGACTGCATTTATGAGAAAGCTGTCACATTCACATCGCTATCATTGCCATAGTAACCAAAAGGTCTCTTTTTGAATATTATTCTTTAGAAGCTTTCACACATCCGAAACCACAGTCATAGGATCTGCTTAAAAGAGCAAGTGTGTGTGTGGCTGCGCCAGCATACCTGCATGTGAGCATGTAAATTATCTCCAGAAATCCCAGTCACAGCATGGGAAGTGTCAGAGGATTGGATGACTGAAAGAGAGAAGCTAGAGGGGTGGCAGAATCAGAGGGAAGAGGGAAAAGGGAAGTGTGTGCACACTTTGGAAGAGTGAAAGCTGTTGCTAGGTGTGTGCTGGGCTGATGCTTTGAAGGAAAGGTGTTTGTAGTGTATAAAAGTATACAGCATTTGCACAGATAAATGGATATCTACCTATTTATGTCACAATAAGCCTGTACCTGTCTTCACATACGAACAGCAGACTGCTAGAGTATTGAAGTTGAAACCCACACAGGGCAAAAGAAAAAAGGGAAAGAAACAAAAAAAAAAAATCAGAAGAATATAAAATTTAGGTCACTCAGATAAAATCAATAAGATAGAGCAAACAAATGGACACTGGAGAAAGTTGAAACTTGAAGAAAAGTTTGGAAGGAGACAAAGAAGGAAAAAATAAAATGATTAAAAAACATAAAGACAAGCAGACATAGAGGAGGCTTGATTCAGGGAGACATAATTACAGACTGGGATAAAATAATAGCTGGACAGAGAGAAAAATGTGAATCAAGGTACAAGAGGTATGAGTAAAACTCAAGAAAAAGAGATGTTAAATAAGACATACTGTAGATACAGTAAGACATAGAATTCAACGACCTCTCTCAAAAGCAATGTGAAATGAAATATAAAGGAATAAATGTAACTAGAAACATACTAACTACACTCATCTAATACCGTATTTTCCGCACTATAAGGCGCACCTAAACGCCGTCTATTTTGTCCAAATATGACACTGCGCCTTATAA
>JAQQAE010017249.1:0-11527 GCA_029823295.1 Pseudamia nigra
TTTTTTGTTTCTCAAACAAATGTTTGGGCCTGAAAACAGTTTTTCCATAGGAATCTACTTTGCGTATTTCGCCTATCGCGGGTTATTTTTAGAACGTAACCCCCGCGATAAACGAGGGACCACTGTAATGCCCAGTTGCTACTGGAGTTATGGAGGAAGCCCAGCCTCTTTTTTAGGCCTGTTTTTTTTTTGTAGAGTTTTGGTATTTGATGTTGGTGTTAGAGTTGTGCTTGGTCTGTGTGTAAATAAGACTTACACATGCTTGTAGCTAAGTTTCTCCTGTTTTATTTGATGTACAGTATGGCTACATTTTAATATGATCAGTGCAGTGTTTAGTGCTTTTTGTTGTGGGGTCCCTGGAGTCCCCCTCTTTGGGAACTCCAGGGTGTAAAAGCTTAATAATAAATTTGATTGTGCAAAATTAAGTGACATCAGTGAAACCTCTTTTCTGTGCTTTATGCTCACTGAAAATGTTTCTGTCTACATTTTTACATTTGAAAAGCTGCAGGCGACATGCATTTAGTCTTTATGAAAAATTGCAAACAATTGTCCAAACAGAATCATGATCTTACTGTTAATGGTCTGATTTATGGAGTGATTGTGTCAGCTTTAATCTGAGTCTGTTTGCAGGAAAGTGACACTGCCTGAGAAAGGATTTTAGTTATTGGAAAAACAAAAGGACTCAAAAGTCATCATGTGCTTGCATCTGAAACACAGCACAATTAAAAGGATTTTATTTAATTATAAAGAAGATACAATCAACATCTTGACTTTGTTGTTCATTTTTGTCCATTGCGGGGATTACTTTGTTCCTTTTTGTCAAATTTTATTGCTTATTTTATTTTCATTTTTTGTCATTTAATCAATTTTCTTGATTATTCTGCAATTATTTTCATTTTCTTCATTACTTTGTTAATAGTTGTCCATATTTGTTGGGTTGTCCATATGTTCATTTTTTAATTTCCTTAAACTTAAGCAGAAGAAGAAAAGAACAAACTCAAGTTTGTCCTTTTGCTTATTTTTATTCATTTTGTGCATTATATTATTTTTTTCATGTTTTGTTTATTTTTCAGATTAATTTTGTTTTTTGTTGTTGATTATCATAATTATGCCAAGTTTGTTCATTTTTTATTAATTTTCTTCATTATTTTGTTGATTTTCTTGAGTGTTCTGTTTATTTTTGCTCATTTTGATGGTTATTGGTTTCGGTTTATCCATGATTAAAAAAAAATTTGTGTCCTCCATAAAGTTATGCAGAGAGGATACACACTAATGATTTTTTTGTTTTGTTTTTGTTGCTTTGCCTTATTTGCAATATGTTGCTTATTTTGCACTTTTTCGTTTGTTGTTTATTTGTATTGTTGATTTCGTCATAAAGATGCATAAAGGCCACAGATGTTCATTTCTTTTAATTTTTTGGGTTATTCTCTCTAATATTCTGCTTATTTTGTTATTTTTTGTTAATTTTTTTGATTGCTCTGTCTATTTTCTTGAGTGTTTTGTGCATTTATATGAATTTGGACATGTGAATCACGGTTATATGCTCAATTTTTATGCTCCTCATAAAAGTATTCAAAAAAGGAAGAAAATACTTCAGTAATTAATTGATATTTTTTGCAAATTATTTTGTTCACTTGAATGCTTATTTTATTCATTTTTTGTGAATGTTGTTAATTTTTTGCACATACTTTCTTCATTTTTTGTTAATTTTGTGCTGGTTTCTTTTCAAATATTCTATGTTTCAAGAGATGCATCACTGAAATGTATCCCCCAGTGTTCAAATGAAACTTATGCCCATGGGCTAAACCATGAGTAACAAAACAACAATGACATTAACAACAGTAAAATATCAGCGTAAAAGCAGGATTTCAGGCTGCGTGGTGGGATTTGTTGATATTTTTCCTCTACTGCCCCCTGCAGTGGGCCCAACCTCAACGCCATCCACCAGAAGGCCATGATCCTGCAGGGCCAGTGCCAGGACTACCTGAAGAAAGCCGAATACGCCCTTCAGACCGTGAGTCACGCTTTCCTTTGTCACACTGCTTTTTGGCTTGTAGCTCAAATGAAAGAGTTCACTCAGCTTTAATTACAAGAGAAGAGGAGAGAGTGTTGCTGCCACTTTGTTGGCATAAACGTGAATAAAGGGGAAAAAAAGAACTTGTAAACTGAGCAGAATGAAAAATGTGTGCATCAGTCAGAACACATAATAGAAACCAGACCAACATTTTGTTTATTTGCTGAATTCGCTGGGGAAACCAAACTCCTTCAGCAACCGATACCCTGTCATAGTAACTTATTGCAAACACACCTCCTCACCATGATGTTACGCAACTTTTGGAGATTTATTTGCATGTCTTCAGAGTTCAGCAAAAGCACAAAATCAGTCACTATCTACTTTAGTGATGGTGTGATTTATGAGCCTGGCATTCATCAACAGCATCGTTCCCTCCTGTCTATTTGGAGTTGATTGTGTGTTTCTGAAAGTCTTTTTTCTTGGGGTCATTTTTGTCATGTAAACATTTTGACATGTGTTTGTATTGTGTTAGTCTGGTTATTTTTAAATGGATTCCACCATAGATTACAGAATACAGGCCCTTAAATATTAAAAGTAAGTTTAGATGATTCTGCAACATTTCCTTACTTTGTTATTAATGCTTGACAGTGGCATTTACACGGTATTGATAGTGTACCTGAATGCATATGAACACTGTCTGTACTACACGATGAGCAAAAATGAAGACAAAACTGATGCAAATTATCTACGTGATGAACAAAATAATCAAGATTAATCCATGTAATAATTAAATCATCAATAAATGAACAAAAACTCAGAAAATAAATAAAAATAAGCAAATACACAAAGAAAATGATGAAAAAAGTTGAAAATTGTTCACAATTAAGACAATTCAAACAAAAAATCAGAAATTATTAAAATAATAAATACTGTAATTTGAATGATAATAGTTAAAAAAATCGACAAAATATTAAACAAAATGAGTAAAATAATCAATAAAATACTCAAAAAATGAACAAAACAGCCAAGTAAATGAGAAGAAACAAGAAAATGAACAAAAATAATCGAAAGCAGTTAGAAAAAGAATCCACAAAAATCAATAGAAATTCACAAAAATAATCCAGGAAATCAACAAAAATTTATAAATGTAAAGAAATTTATTTAAAAAAATTAACACTTAACTAAAGAATCAGCAAAATGAACTAAAGTGAGCTAATCAATGAACTGAATAAAAATGGACAAAATAATCAAGGAAATTCACAAAATTAAAAAAAAAGAAAATTCAAATTAAAGAAAAAAGAATCATATTTTGACCAAATTGGTTTTATCATATTGCCAGCTAAAACATGTGTCATATGTTTTATGATACGTAAAAGATTGGAATATTTTTGCAGCTCTAGACACTTCTTTTATTTTATGTCTGTCCAAAAATGACTCTTTAAATTGTAAAGGTTGCTGCTCCCTCGTATAGGGAAAAACATCAGAGTTTAGTCTGAAAAAGCATTGAGATCTAATATTTATGGACATTTTTTCCACACTATGGCGTTTGAGCAAAATCAGCAAACCAATATGAAAAGAATGTATAATTCCATAGCAGAATTTTGTTTTACATTGTTTCTCAAGTGCATTTTGGCACCACCAGGCATTACAAAAGGCCTTTTGGACCTTCGCTGTTTCTGATAGTGGGGAATAGCTGAAAAACAGCCTAAACAACAGTATTTAGTCCCGTGTGATACGAGGCGAGTCTGTGATATACAATAAAATTGTTCAGATTGAGAAAAACAAACTGCAGTCGCTCTCCAAGTGTAGCGCCACAAAGCCATTATTCTGAAGGCTGTTGTTAGTATGCTCTGGCCTTTTCTGATTGGCTGACTTGTAAATGATATGATTTTTCCTATTCATGGATGTTTATTGCATGAATGAGTTTAGAAGTTTATTGCAGTGTTTCTCACTTATTGCAATGGTGATGGGGCTGAAAAGTTGATTTATCACCCAGCTTAAACAATCAAAACTTAACCAATCGAATGTATAATTTGGTTGCACATTGTAACATCATCCTCCACACTGTGTGGGGACACATAGATTACTTTGTCCAGTTTCTGATGATGAAGATTAATGACGACCTCAGCAAAAGACGTGAAGTAATTAAAATTCTTTTGTACTCATGTGATTTGTTTTATAAAAATGCTAGAAATAATGGCTACATAGCATCTGAGGTCCAATTCAGTTCATTTCAGTTGTATTTGTGTAGCGGCAATCATAATCAAAAAATATCTGTAGGCGAAGATCGAAACCCTAAAGCCTATATGGAGAGTAAACTCAACAGAACCTCCAAGAGCAAGCCTACGGTGACGGAGAGGAAAAACGTCCTTTAATGGAAGCCTCCAACAGAACCAGAGCTCTGAGTCGGTTGCCATCTGCCTCGAACGGCTAGGGTTAGTGGACAGAGGAGAGACAAAAGAAAAGTGGAGCAACAAACAACACAGACACTGGACGGTTTATTAAAGGCGGCAGACATAGGGCCTGTAGAGCTAATGTGCAGTTTGCAGACTTACATACTCTCAACACAATACTGACCAATATTATCACACGTTTCCCTTAGTGATGCCTCAATATCAGTGTGAATAATGCTGGATTAACACTGTAATCTTTTTCAGCAACGTACTGATTCTAAAAACGTAACAGTAGTCTGTTCACTATCTATTAAAATATCACTAGTGCCATGAAGTACGGTTACATATCACAATCTTTGTCGACTGAACAAAGAGAGCCAATTAACTGAAAGAGTCTGAGACATGCTTTTCCCTGTTTTTGACCCTGCCTGTCAATCACAGACACAGACCTGGCTTTTCTTGACTAAACTAAGCCAATAAAGATGCATCCAAATTAAGACAAACAAATCTTGAAACTGAACTATCAGTGATCGTGCATGAGTGAGTGATGGTGTACATTTTTGAAGGTAAAGAGTTAGATGGAGAGACAGATGTGCTTCAAAGACAAAAATACATAAGCTCTGTCTGTGTACTCTATTACTGGACAACGTATTTTAAAATTAAAATGCAACCCTATTAGGGCAGCATAGCAGTGAAACAGCAATTAAAACCATGAAATGTCACAGAAGAGTAAAGAAAAGTGCTGTATAAAAAACAAGTCTGTATACACAGATGTAAACACACAATCATAAAGAGGTATTGCTCATTGTGTATTGCACTTTATGTAGTTTCATTATAAACAGATTAAAATTTATTCCATAACCAATGCTGGTTCAAACTGTAGCAGTGCAGTTGTATTTATGATATCACTTTGTACAGTTATATAATCCCAAAATGCTGCCTCTCACCACATATCAGAAGTTGTGGTTTTTATCTATTTCTGAAAATTAGATCAGACTGAGAGCTCTTAAATCTGGACCTTTAAAGTGTGCTTACATACAGTTTTTTGTGATTATATAAATACACAGGATTATATGACGGTTTTGATTACATCAAGATGAATTGTGCAGCCCTAGTTTACATGTTTTTTGACATTTCTAAATAAAATTCCAAACAGCACACACAATGCATAAATTGAATCAAGTTGTCAGTTTTGATTCTTTCTGTGAAGGCAGTTTTTCGTTCTGCATGGTTTCTTTCTGAACAGCTGAATGTTGTTTCTGTTCCTTGCAGGGCAGTGGAGATGCAGAACGCTACATGGCGATGGCTAAAGAGACGATCGATCAACTGAAGGTTTGTGGGATGGACCTGAGGCAGATGGGACAGCCCAGTGACAATATATTCAGGACGTAAGCATGACTTCTGCTGGCTGCTTTTACTTCTAATTTAAAAGTCAGGCATGCGTTTTTGCTACATATTGTCTCTTCCTTCTGAATCCATAGGTTGGAGATGTGTAAAGATCAGCTGAGGGGCGTCCACATGGCCATGACCGGCTCCGTTCGCAGGAGGAAAAGCACCAGAGGGAGCTCTGTGGGAGGCTGGGAGGAAGTCGGAAGGAGCTTTAACGATGCTATGGGATGGATAGCACAGCAAAAGGTATAATATTCACAAAATTTCCATTCAAAAGCTCCATTAATGTAGCTGTTGATATTTTGTAGTAACAATGGATCATGTGACGAGGATTAGTGTAAAAATTAACAGTTTCCTTCCACCCGTAATTTAAATTTTGAGCCATTTTGTTTTTAGGGGGTTGAGAGTGAATATGGAAAGATGTGGAGAAATTCTGGGTTGTATTAAATTAGCTACAATTTTCAATATTAAGCACAACAAAGAACGTTTTGAAGAATGGCTGCTCAAGGAATTGCATCACAGCCTGCAATTATACAGCTACAACTGTTTAAATGTGATTTTGTTTGTCAGAATGAAAAAAATTACGATACAACCTTTGCTGCATGGTGATAGGTCCTGTGTAAAACAAGTGTTTGCATTTGTTGAAGCTCTTAATTTTTGTATCTTTATGCTTGTTTCTATGCTTGACATTTCCAAGTGAGTAATACATGCTGCAATAAACTTAACTGAGCTTTTTTTTTTTACAACATTGTGTAGTCCTAGCGTGATGGCAGATGCACTTCATGAACTTCACTTTCATTAAATACATAAGGAAAATAAATCAGCTTTGATGAAGACTAGTTTATGTTACAGAATGATCAAATATGTCTTTTTAAAGTGGCTCCTCTTATGTTATATGCTGTATGACCAAAATAGTTTATAAATAGTAACTCACAGCATCAAATGTGTAGAGTATTATCACTCATCTTGGCACTTCAATTCTTTATCTACTATCCTAACTTAAATTCACCATTTTACTGCAGTTGTTTTCAGAGAAATACACAGCATAGAGATGAACTAGGCAACAGTCATGGCATACTGGAATGTTTAGTGGACCTTCAAACCAGTGAGAGAAAAAATATACAAAAACAGTTAGCATTTAACTGAGTTTTGTTTTGTAACATATATAACTATAACACACGCATTACAGTAAAACAGACACAGGGCCATTTTACTGCAGCGTCTTTCAATCAATCAATGAATCAATCTTTATTTGTATAGCGCCAATCATAATCGCCGATTATCTCTAGGCGCTTCACAATTCAAGGCCGAAATCTCATCAATCAATCAAACTTTATCAATCAATCAATCAAATATCCTCCTGCCGGTCTTTGATCTTTCACTTATCAACAGAAACATACAAATACCGAAAATGATGCTGACGTACTGATAATGATGTGCATGTTGCATCCTTAACCCTGAAACCAAGTCAAAAAACTCTTAAACACATCTTTTTGGTAAATTGTTCCATAGATGAGGATGTCATTGCTTTCGCATTGTTTTCACTTTCACTTGGCTTTGGAACATCTGAACATGTTTGTGAAACATGTTGCAAAACAGCTACAGCAACATTATATTAAGAGCACGCAATGCCATAAAACCGACAGTTTTCAAGCTGACACTGGTTTTCACACTGAAATGTTTACATAATCATAGTTAAAGAATGACTTGAAGAAACAGATTCAGAAACAGAGGCTGCACTGACCGACAGATCTCATTAAAGCAGAGCAGAAAGAGGACAGAGCCTGCGCTGTCTGAGTTTCCAGATAAAAGCATTCTTTTGCAAAGTGTTGTTAGAGGCACTGGATTGGCTTCTAAGAAAACTATCTGACCTCAAAAACACCAGGAAGGACACTGAGACACATGCTAAGATAAATTTTAAAGAGGTCTCAATTCAAGCAGAAACAAGTTTTGCTCAATACATTTCTGAGGTGTTTGAACTGTTGTTGCTCCATAACTTTGCATAAACCTGAATGAACTGTTTTCTCTGCCACCCCCTGCTGGTGACATTCATTACAATTCAGGTGAAAATGGGGTTAAAAAGCCACATGTGGGGTACAACACCTTATTCATGAATAAAAAAAAGTCTGATATTTGTTACTTATTGATCAAGTAAGATGGTGACAAAATACAGACAGTGAAGCTACTTTATGGGATATACACAGATGCACGGGATGCACATCAGTAGGGGCCTACTGATGCTGGGAAGACTTATTTGTTCCCTTTTGTTTTAAAATATCTAATACTCAATACCCTGTTGACCGAATTGCTATTTTAAGCATTAGCCAAAACTGTCAAAACTAATACATACATACCTACTACCCAACAATAGCAATTATGTAGCACTGGAAAAAATGTAAATAAAGTTGTAATTTTTTGAGCTGATTGTCCTGATGTTTGAAAAAAAAATGCCAAAAAAGTTATAATTAAGAAAAAAAGACAGTACCAATGTTATTACTATTTGGAGAACAAGGTTTAATATTACATGTCTTTTAATATTGTTGTCTCAGATAATTGGTCATAGGATGTTTCAGCACTATGGACAGCGCCGTTAAACCTACACGACCAAACCCAGCACAGTCAAAAAGCTTTCAGATCTGCTGTTATTTATTAGTAAATTCAACTTTTTCAACAATAGAAGTAATATATTGCCACTTTAACTATTGGGCTTTATGATCCCATCTGCTAGAGTGTTCAAAAAGCAAGATAAATATAGAGTCAGGCAAAAACTGTTCTACCGAGGTCAGTGGTTGGCAACCTTTACACTGTAAAGACACTTTTTTAGATAGAAAGTAAAAATACATGTATTGAGTGGAACAAAAAGTATTTCACTTTTATGTACAACATGACATCTGATGCACATTTTAGCTTCAGTGTGTTTTATTACTTTGGTAATATGTATTGATTTTGTTTATTAACTTGTCAATTTTTGAGAGGGTGTTTTAAAAAGATGAAAAAACCATTTTCTAAATGTGCCCTCCACCTGCTGGACTAACAACATCAAGACAATAGTTGAATTCGTTCCAAGCTCCCCTCAGAGTGTCTTCGACCACTCCAGTCATCGCTGTCGTCATTCTGTTTTTGAGGTCATCCAGATTAGTCGCTAATTGTGGACCAAGAAAACAGTCTTTGACGTGTCCCCACAAGAACAAGTCACAGGGTATTCATTTTTTGTTCTTAATGTAGCAATGTAATTTTTGATCGTGTTCATTTCACAGATGATTTATTTTACATCTTTTGGTTCACCTTTGTTCATTTTGTTTAATGTTTTGTTCATTTTTGTGAAATGAACAAAATGTTTGTTCATTTCACAAAAATGAACAGGCATTTTTTGTGTCTGTCTTAGTTCATTATTGTTAATTTTGTAGGATATTTTGTTCATTATTTTGCTTATTTTTATTCAACTTTTGTTTTTTTTTGTTTATTTCCTTGACTATTTTGTTGATTTTTATTAGTGATCAACCAATGTGGATTTTTCAGGACCAATACCGATTATTAGTAGCTAAGGAGCGCCATAACTGATATTTGGAGCCGATATTCATTTGCAGTAAAAGTGTAAAAATTGGCGTATAAATACCGAATAATACAAACACTTAACTTTGTTTAAATGCCCAAAGCAAGTTTATTTAACCAAATAAACAGAAAATAAATAGGTCCAGAAGTGCATGGATCCTGTTGTAGTCGTGAGCTGTAGAGTTTTTCATATGACTTTCACACAAACATGCACTATTCTCCACATTACATACATTCTCCCCATTGCTAATATATAGTCTACTGAGAGCAGACATAAGATTAGCTAATCTTATGCTAAAAACTAGTCAGCTTTCATCTCAACGTACTTCCATGCAACAAAACAAGACTGAATTTCTTACTCTCTCACAATCACACACACAGGCTTCTACAATCATGGACTGTTTCAACATCGACATCACCAACAGCATTGTTTGAAGCAATTCACAGACATGTCGGGAGGTGCTACTATGCTTAGCAGAGCTGGTGCTAATGTTTACTCTGCTTGTACGTTATTCTGCTGCACACTGTAAGTTAGAAGTAGTTGTGAGATATAGAGCAGTGGGATGTTTATTACAATTTTGGGAAAGTTTTCTGCATTTACCTTTGACACGTGTTTACTCTCCGGAAAGCGCAAACACATGTGTTGTCTCGTGTGGAGAACCACATGACAAAACTTTCCCTCTCCGCCGTGTGTGTGAGGGGACAGTTTCTGCTTCAGTGGCTCTGCCACTTACACATGTAAGTGGCTTGTTTAACCAATCAGATGGTGCCGTGGGCGGACCAATTCTGGAGAGAGAGTGAGAGAGAGAGTGGCAGCAGCGTCTGAGCCGAAATAAAACACTTTTTAATTGATTTCTTGACATCGGCCGGTTGGTTTAAAAAAAAAATACTGATACCAATATAGGTCAAAATTCCAAATATTGGTGCCGATAATCAGCCTGGCCGATAATCGGTCGACCTCTAATTTTTATAGTTGATGTATTATTTTATTCACTTTTGTGAACTCAGTATATTATTTTTGTTCACTTTTGCCTTGATTGTGTTAATATACTTGATTTTTTGTTAATTTTGTGGTTAATTTTCTTCAGTTTTGTGTTAATTTTTTCTCCTTCAAACTTCTTGATTTAGTGCTAATAACATTTTGATTTCTGTATAACTAAAAAAGACTCATTATGGATGTTTCAGTATATAACTGTTGCTCATGCCAATTTTGAGACTTGGTTCATCATCACTTGTTTGATACAGTACTTCATAGAATAATGCAACACCTGAACTGTTGATTGAGAAAAGGATAGATGTAAGAGATATTGAATACAAAACTGAAGCTGTTCTAAGTCATACATATCGTGTTTTTTCAGTTTCCACTGATTTCAAAGAATTTGCCTGAGGTTTATATCTGCATGTATTCATACGCGGTGAGGTTTTCCACCTAATGTACCATTCATGGTTGTTTCTTGGAACGTTTCGGTCTCCGTCTTCGTCCACTCCTGCACACGCAAAATTACTCACTACATCTGTTTCCTCGATTCTTACATGCATTTACCTATTATCCATACTCACACTTATCCCACTCACTTCTAAGGGCATCTGTGTCTCAGAAGGTACAGTAGAGTGGGTCCTCTGCAAGCCAGATGGTGGCTGGTTCAGAAGTCTTTCCACAAGACACTGAGTGGTTGCTTGCAATGTAGTATAAACGTTGCGTATCCTAAAGTAAAAAGATGCTATATAAATGCAAGTCCTTCTTCTAAGCATAGAATTTTGAGTTTGTTTTGATAACTTTTAGCCTGTCTATTCTGTGTTTTATGCAGAAATTGAAACTAACGCACAGGAGGAGCACAGGATGCATTTGCGCTTCCTAATTGGATTTAATGAACCTGATTCTCGCACACCTATCACTTGAACACTAGTAGTAGCTGATATCAGCCATCTTTACTTACATTGCATTAGAGATATTGACCGTTTCACAGATGGGAGTGGCTAATTTCTCTCTATGCGTTGTGAAGATTTCTGTCTCTAATGCAATGAGAACAAAATAATCCATCCATCCATTTTCTACCCCTTAATCCTCGTGAGGGTCGGGGGGGATGCTAGAGCCTATCCCGGCTGACTTGAGCGAAGGCAGGGTACACCCTGGATGAGTCGCCAGTTCAACGCAGGGCTGACACATAGAGACAGACAA
>JAQQAE010017250.1:0-11527 GCA_029823295.1 Pseudamia nigra
GAAGGGAGGGGCAGACATGACTGGAACACAGGGGAAAGGAGTGAGCAGCAGTAGTGAATCCACACACCAACAAATACACAAAACACACACATATACTCGGTCACACAGACACACAATGGGAGGAGCCGACAGGAACCCTCACACATGTTATTGGTCGCAATGCAGTTCCATCTCCCTCCCTCAAGCTGCAATTCATAAGTCCAAGTTAAATCGCAAGTCAGTTAAAGAGTCTCACTGAAGTTTCAATCTAACAGTTGCATTTCTATAAAACTTTTGAGAACTTGACTAAACATTTTTTTGGCTCCCTTAAGGTGATTTTTGTTTTTTGCACGCATAAATACACATAATAGAATTTTTTTTTTTTTTAATTCTGATGGGAGCATTTAACTCATGTGATTGATGGTGACTCCGATATTCCTATCACACAAGAAACCATATCAAAAAGTGCATCAGGTTGTGTAAACGCCAAATTATTCTTTTGTCTCATCTCATTAAAAAAAAAAAAAATGCAAAAGAGCTTCAGGGTGTTTCACAGTGTGCAACCCAGCAGGCTACTCTTTTATTTCTCATGACTGGGAAGTGTCAAACAAATTGCTCATTGTTGGAAAATTGAATCTGAAAACAATGCGCAGACTTTCTCTTTGTTTAGTAGAGCTTCATGTAATGTATCGTCACCTTCTCACAACCTCACAGAGCACCAAGCTGCTCACACAGCTACCTGATCATGACATTGCCATGGTAAAGACTTTTATAAGTTTATTTGCTTCAAACCCCTTTATTTAAACATACAAAATGTAAAAAGCTGTCATCTTCGGGAAACCCACCTAATGGCTGAGTGATATACTGTAAGGACAATATAAATCCACTAATCTCTGTTCTGCAGAAGCCAAAATGTGCATGTCAAAAAATGTAATGCGGATCTGCAACTGTTTACACTTGCAAGGATTACTGCAAGGCAGAACAAGTAACAATAATGTGAGAAAACAGCAGCAGAAATTAAAAGGTGTTAAAACAATATGAGGCTTACAAATACAGTAGGGTGTTTAACTGACACATTTATCCACAAAGACTTTCAATGAGTGTAATGATTCAACATACCCCAGCAGGCATTAATCACTCACAGCAAGGTAAATTTCCCACAAATTACATGAACCATGCAGGAGTAAAAACACTGCTAATCATTTTAGGGACAAAGTTTTGTAAATTTGTCCGTACAGTAGAGAACTGCTGTGTAAGTAGTCACCAGCAGCCAAGCAGAAAAGGGATGGATAAAGTTTTGAAGTGGCAGACTAGCACTGTGTGGAGGCTCTGTGGGGAGGCTGAGTCAGTGGATGAGCTCTTCATCCCCGTGGGCTCTAGTTCTCAACTACACAGCATGATGAAAATGTCACCTCCACTAGACACACTCATTAAGGCCACACAGCTGGGCAGACGCCAAAGCTAGGATTGACATTAAAAAAAGGGCACCATTTAGAAGTATGTGATGGAGCATACTCTAGATCTGTGCAATATGGACAAACATGTTCTTCAATAAAAAATTTCAATCAGTGTCAGAAATGATCATTATCTCAAGCTTAAAGGCTGTGTTTTGGTCCAGGACAAAGACAATGTGAAGGTTATTAAGAGATGAAAAAATGTAAACGGTGCCATAAGATGAAAATGGCATAAAACATAAAGAACATAAAAGACATGAACACATAAACATAAAATATGATAAAATGACATTAACAGCCTACCACAAAGAAAAAAATGTAAAAGGTGCAAAATGATGAAAAACATAAACCAGATTAAAGATGTATAAACATAAGTGTGACATAAAGAGATTAACACAATGTAAAAAGATATAAAAGATGTAAAAAAGACAACAACATTCAAGATGCAAAACTAGAACAACAATGTAAGATACACACACACAAATTGCATAATAGACATAAAAAGGGAAAAAAGACACTAAAGTTGCAGAAAGACAAAAACAAAGTTAAAAAAATTACAACGCTGAACATAGATAAAAGTCATATATGATGAAAAGGATGAAAATGACATTAAAGATAAAAAAGCTTCCTACAAGATTTAGAAAATATAAAAAATGTAACAATATAACAAAAAAAAGGAGAAGGACAGAGCAAATATATTACTTTACTGGTTCAGCTCTGTCTCACAATAATCACTGCACAAGCAAGTATTCAAAGTCTTTTTGTCTAACAAAGCTGCATCTAAGGCCACGCTTTCAGGTTGATGAATAGGGACTATGCATCACTGTTTGTATTGATTTCAGATCATGTTGGAACTCTCTGCACCAACAAACACAAAGACAAGACCGCTGGTCAATAAATCAACCTCATGTTATATTCATGTTCACCTCAACCAGTGTTTTACTATCGGCATCTTACTGTGAGGCACTGTACAAGTCTGCAGCATGCACAGACCATAGTCATGTATCTATGGATCCTTGTGGAAATGCACTGAACAATTCAGTTTCTGTGATTTGATAAATTGTTGATGCATTAGTTTGCGATTTTAAGTTGAAAAGGAACAACAGTGAAGGTAAGCATAATGAAACAGACAATGAAAAAAATATTCAAACAACTGAAGAAAAATGAACAATAAGCAACAAGATGAACAAAAAACAGGACAAAGAATCCATTATATAGTAACATATCTACACTTTTGGTGTCAGTTGATCACTTAATTCAACAAGAAATGAATCCAACAAGGATCAAAATTGTCATTAATTATGTAAGTGGGGGTTTTGAGATACATGATCACCATTTTGTTTTATTCATTAAAAGTGAAAATCATCACAATCAAGAAAAGGGTAAGGCTTTACTAGTACATAAATATAAAATGCTGAGCAACTGGTTACTTTGAAAAGCAGTAGTATACTGATAAAAAAAATATTTAATGACCCGAGGGATAAAGCAAAAGCCATTTCTTTTAGTGCCCCAAAGGTTACAGATCATCCTAATTTGCAAACTGCTGGAGAAAAGAAGCCAACAAACAATCAATCAATCTTTATTTGTATAGCGCCAATCATAATCGCCGATTATCTCTAAGCGCTTCACAAAAGGAATAAAAGTAAACAAAATAATAATGTAAACGAATAAGAGTGGACAAAATATCCAAGAAAATAAACATAAATAAGTAAGGAAATTGATACAACATTAGCAGTAATTAACCCAAAAAATTAACAAGGAACATGAAGACAAACAAAATCTGCAAAAAACAAGGGTGAGATAACTAAGAAGAATGATAAAGCAAAGCATAAAACGCAAGTGCAGAAAAGGATACATGTTGCTTGTGTAAACAGATACATTGAGACAGTCACAGTAGGGCTATTTGCTGTTAATCTTTCAACATCATGGTCAGAGACAACAACATAAAACCTCTGTGTTTCAGCCCCATGAACAGAGACAACAACATAAAGCTCGTGTTTCACAACCATGGACAAAGACAACAACATAAAGCCTTTGTGTTTCAGCACCATGGACAGAGACAACAACATAAAGCCTCTGTGTTTCAGCACCATGGACAGAGACAACAACATAAAGCCTCTGCGTTTCAGCACCATGGACACAGACAACAGCAACCATAGCCCTAGTCTGTGTTTCATAGCCATGGATGGTGTCATGTGTCTAAGGGACTGATCCAGACATTTGGCAACATTTCAGGCCACTTCCAACCCAACACAGATTAAAATATTGTGATTATTAAGAGTGAAGGTGACCCAGCGACATGGATGAAATCCCTTCCTCAAGTATGGTTTTAACTGTGGACAGACATTGCTGCAATTAGGAAACAGGCACACTGCCTATCAGATTCATAATGAGCATATTATGAGTGGTTTAATTTTATATTTGACAATCGTATCACTGGGAGGTTTAGAACAGTGCTTCTCAACTGGTCATAAAACTCATTTTGAGTGGGTTGTGAACTGCCTTTTATGCATATACAGTAACTGTTACCAGCATAATAGAGATTTCACTGACCGATGAAAGGTAACATTATAGTTTGTACTGCATGATTTTGTGACAGGGCACTTGTGTAGCATTTTGATTATTCAATTGATTACACTGTTCATTTTTTGATCACTTACGTAGTGATTTTTTTGTTCATTTCCAATTTGTTCATTTATTTTCCATTTTGTGGACTATTTTGCTAAGCTTACTGATTTTTTTAATTTAGTTTTATTGTTTGTTGCTTCTATTTTAATTCACTGCCTGAAATATTTTACTAATTTTGTGGGCAATTTTTTTCTTGATTTCTATCAGTTTTTTTTGTGAATTTTGTTTTTATTCTGCTCATTGTGTGCATCGGTTTGCATTTTGTGAATATATTCTTAATTGTGTAGATTTCGCTCTTGTAAAAGTGGGTGGGTCTCTGTCTGATGACCACTAGAAATGTGGGTTGCACAACCAGTGAGGAACCACTCGTTTACATTCTGATTTCGTTTCAACATGATGGATGGGGATATTACTGTGAGGAAAGAAAGATGAAAATCTGCACATCAGCTTCATAATGAGCACATCATCCGTGGAGTAATTTGTGTGACAGTCATTTCACAAACGTGACAGCTGTGGAGCCACACAACACTGTAAGCTGGAAAGCAGTAAATGATCAACTTCCTATATTTGTCAGATTATTGAATGGCCAGACAGCGCCACTAAGCGCGTATTCTTTTAGAAACAGACGTAGATGATGCGTCATGTATTGACAGATACGGCAACCAATTGAGGCAATGATGCACAAGTTGACAACTTTGCTTTTTAAGGGGGGTCGGTGTAATTAACTGCAAAAGGACATTGAGTAGATTCACTCTTACGATCGATATCTTACAGCTACGTATCGGAGTCGATTACTTTAGGTCTAACTCTAACAAATCTGCCACTAGGACATGTAAAGGTGATGAGTTGGTGTCTTACATCCTCGTCCTCGCAGCGCCGTCGGTAGTGATGCTGAAACCGGGGTCTCTGGGTCTCCGCCGCCCTTTCCCCCTCTGCGTTTTGACCGAGGAGATGACTCGCCTCCGGAGGGTTGGGGAAGGATTTGTTTGTGTTGATCTTGCCGGTGAATCTCTGATACAGTGACGCCATGTCGACTATTTGCCAAAAAAACAATAAAGAATAACTTGGCGGAGTCACGGCTCTCGATCAATACATGCAAAAAAGTCCAAGTTACAAGAGGTCGAGTCAAGTAAATGTCGGAGGTAATTCGATTAGACGATGCTTTTGGGGGGAGAAAAAAGAAATCACTCCAGGCTGCGTTTTGAATTCACAGCACGTACTTTCTTTCAGCCTCACTGCTCAGGTCCTCTACCGATGTTGCAGCGACGCAGTTCCTAGTTTCCCCAAGTTCATGCAAATGGATACAAAGCCAAATGAATGTGGGTTACAGGAGACTGAATAAAGCAATCACGATCCGGACCAGAGAGACAGAACCAGCCTCTGCGATTTCCAGTCTGTCTTTCCCTCCCTCGTGGTGCAAAAAGTGACCGCTGATGATAAACGTTCACTAACTAATAGGTCTTTGCTTTTCCAAGTGCGACCTGCTGAGGCGCCTTGAAGCAGGAAGCGACAAAACGCAACATTAACAGATACCAGAGGTTTACGTCCTAAACTTATGGTGACTTTGCAGATAGAGTGGCTTCTAGGATCTCTATTAGTTTATCTTTTCATCCATGTGGGTCGACAGAAGTGCGTTTCAGAGCACAACAGTGCCCCCATGTGGCCACAAATTGAAAATAGTAATAATAATAATAATAATGTAATGTAATGTAATGTAATGTACTTTATTTATATAGCCCTTTAAAACAACCCGTATAATAATAATAATACAGGACAGAAACGTTGACACATTTTCAAACAGGTGGGTTTTGGCTCTGTTTGACCATGAAAATACTTATTATTTTCGTGTAAATTTGTTTCATTGACAAACACAAAATATCACAACTTCAATGAAAAGGAAAAATTAACAAATCAATATAGCAATATAAATATATTCCTGTACACAAGCCTTAAGCTGTTCTTATCAACATTGTCGTAACCATACACATGCATAAATATGGATAGATTTCATGCAAAAATCTGTATGGGGGTAGTGCTTGCAAGTATCCACCTTTAGCTTTGATGTTTTAGTAGGATC
Source organism: Pseudamia nigra (assembly GCA_029823295.1). Lineage (NCBI taxonomy): Eukaryota > Metazoa > Chordata > Actinopteri > Kurtiformes > Apogonidae > Pseudamia > Pseudamia nigra. Next base: position 6,139 of record JAQQAE010017250.1, read on the forward strand.
ATAAATTTAAAAAATACAGAAAAACATGCATGGCATAAACACATTAAGTCAAAACTGAATTGGTGCCACAGGCAACGATCCACATTTAGCGTGACATCCAATCCTGTGGCAAAAAGCACAGGGCCATTTGATGTGTTGAATAGTTCAATTGCATATTTTCTGCCCCAGGTCATAATATTTCAGCTGCAAAAAGAACCAATGCTTGAGCCAATACCTGACACTTAATTTGGTCAAATGTTTGTGTTTCTTTTCTGGTTCTGTTGTGATTGAGAAATGCTCGTTTATGGTCATAATCTGTCCAAACAACAAACCCAAGGTGGTCTAAGACAGGGGCAGGCAAATCCAGGCCTTGAGGGCCGGTGTCCTGCAGGTTTTCCAACTGCCTATGCCCCGCCCACTGTATCTTCCAGCTTCTGATTGACTGAACACACCTGATCCAGGTAATCAACAGTGTGTCGAGCAGAGACAGTTGGAAAACATGCAGGACGCTGCCCTCAAGGCCTGGATTTGTCCACCCCTGGTCTAACACTTTGGCATAGTACTATAAAATAAAGTAATAGTTACAGACCAACACAGCCACTCACATTTAGATCCCATTTATTTAATACCATTCAAAGAAACTCAAAGATTATTTACCTATAACAATACAACAAACTGAACAAAAACTAGTGTACCTGTTACCACAACCTGGAGTTGATGGGTTGCTATGGTTGCTATGGTAACCAAAGTGTTATTTGCTGATTATCATTGGGAATGCATAGGACTTTCTTTTTCCTCTTTTCAGCGCTGTTAGCATTTTTTGTGTGGGTTTAATCAAAGCCCTGGGACGACACTACTAAATTTTTATGAAAGAAGAAGAGGAAGAAGAAATGCACCAAACGGTAATACAGGTATGTGCCTGCATATGCACTGTACTGCAGGTAGATTCCGGGATCAACCTGTCATGTTTCCATTTTCAATATTGTTTTATTTTGCAATGTTTTACTTGACACTCGGGTGAAAAGTATCTCACTTTCCCTTTCAGTGCTTGTTTTCTTCTATACATTCTACTAATTCAACAACTTTGGGGCAAGATATCATTCGAACATAATAACAATAAACAGGATGTGAGTTTACAGAGGAACAAGATACTTTTGCTTTTGTATTGTCCTGTGCAGTGATGATTATTTATGCAAAATTAACTCAAGACATGCCAATTTAAGAAAAAAAAGTGTTAAAAGTACTTATAAGGCTCTACCCCTTGTTTGAAGAACATAATTAAACTGCATTTTTAGTCCTTGTATAGAACCAGTCAATTTCCTGTCCGTCCATTCCATACTCTGGGTTTGAACTCAAACGAATGCCTTAGGACATGTTTATTGAGTTGCATTTCAGCCAGAATTATGTTTTTTGATAGTAATTCATATTTATATTGTTCCGATAACTGTGTTGATATTTTTTTTTTCTGGTGAGAGTGAAGAAATGTGTGGTGGTTACCCAGCTATACTTATTTGCTATGAAAGTGTTAAGTTGCTTCAGTCCATGGTGTTTACATAGTGATTTATCAAATGTATGTCTCTTAAAATGGCCTGTTTATGCTTTCAGGGTGATATTAGAAACCGTGAAATAATGTGAAATGGTCACTTAAAAGTAAATTGTGCACAAATTCTTCTGACGATATACTGTAAAGCTGTTGAATGTAACCTGATTTAATCCTGAGACACACATCTCCCTTGTCACTGAGCATTCTGGCATTTTTAGCCTTGCAGCCCACCTAGTATAGTACACAAGTATCAGAAGCAGGTACAATTACTTTTGGGAGCTTAAAGCCTTATGACATGCAAACATCCTCCCTCTCTGTTTACAGGCTGCACAACAGAGACACTCTCACATCTGTTCAGATCTACATTTCAATCAGGATGACTTCCTAAAAAGATTAAAAACACATCCTACCACTGCATGACTTGATTACTCAGCTGCAAACCCACATTTCCAGATACTGACTCCAGCCCTACCATAGATCTGGAAAATGCTTTACCATTGATTTCCAAGAAAGGTTTCATAAAGAGAAAAAAGGCTTCCATGTGTTTCTGCACATCAAATCCATCTTAGACTCGGAACCCAGAAATGCAATTCAATTTTCAGGCACTGTAGTGATGTGATTAAGAATAAAAGAGAGTAGCAAGGGTAGCAAGATTTGTCAAACTGCAGGAAATCCTCAGGGCACTGATGCAGTATACAATTTAAGGTGGACTGAATGTTTGGTATTTTCAGACTGGTTTTCAACAGTGAAAAGTGGAATAGCAAGTCAATCGCTGCATACATCTGCTTATTCTACAGCATGGATTAAAATCATAAAATGCGTATGAGTATGAGGTTAAATTTACTAGCGCTTCCATACAGTGAAGTAAAGACTTAACAGCAGCACATTGTGGCTCTCTGGCGCCTGAACAAATTAGCCCTGCAGCCGGGCAGCAGAGGGCAGAGCAGTGTGTTTTAATCCCCAGCAGAGGCTTCTGCTGTAGGGAGGGATTGGCTCATATCAGCCAACTGGGACATGCCAACTTCCAGAGGACAAGAAAAACAAAAATGATGTGGAGGTGCAACACTTCTAGGCACATTTTGAAAAAAATAACACAATGATTTTACATGTGTCTTGATCACAACACTGAGCATAATGTGGATTAACACTAAAAGAGCCACTGGATCAAATTTACTTTAATTTTTTAAATCATGAATCTCTCTGTTTTAATGAAATATAGACACTTCCAGTTTTTGAATGTTGTTTTACACCCAGTACTGATAAATACAGTCCATACAAATTCAGATGAAAAAAATACATGAATATACATCTTTAACAGCAACAAGGTGAGATTTACCCATATTGAAATCCACTGACTTTCACTCCATTTTGTTGTTTTAGACAGCAGTGTCTGAAATGTACATTCACTGGCCACTCTATTAGATGTCTTGTTAATGTACATACTGTATCTAATCAGCCTTCACATGGCAGCAATTCAGTTCATTTAGGTATGTAGACACAGCTGAGATGACCTGCTGAAGTTATACCGAGCATGAGAATGGAAAAGCAAGGTGATTTATACAAGTTTGAACAAGGCATGGTTGTTGTTGTCAGATGGGCTGATCTGAAGTATTTCACAAACAGCAGAGAATTGTTTGTAAAAGACAAAATACCCAGTGATCCACATCTCTCGGGATGAAAATACCTTGTCGAGGCCAGAGGTGAGAGACAAATGCTCAGATTGGTTCGAGCTGATGGGAAGGCTACGATAACGCAAATGACCACTTGTAAGATCGGAGTAATGCACAAGAGCATCTGTGAACGTATAACACATCACACCTTGAAGCACGTCCAGTAAACGAGAGCAGCAGAAGATCACACACGCTGACACTTTTGTCAGCTAAGAACAGGAAATAAAAGCTACAATTCACATGGATTCAGTAAAAGTGGTCAATAGAAAGCTGGAAAGTATTGCTTTGTCTAGTGAGTCTGGATTACTGCTGTGACATGTGGATGTTATGGTTATGACTGGAATGAGCAACATGAAAGCATAGATCCATCCTGCCTTGTACTGTATCAACATTTCAGCCGACCTGAGTATTGCTACTGGCCATGTCCATCCCTTTATGATCACAGTGTACTGTCTAACAATAGCTAGGGAGGTCCACCCCAGTACAAGCAAGGTGTACCTAATAAAGTGTCCAGTGAGTGTACGTCAAAACATTTAGAACTGAAAAAATAAGTTTGACCCAAACCACACCAACTGCAAAGAAAAAAAAAATCAGCCAGGTGAAAAATGCAAATAGAGATATTTAAATATACTTTGACTTGTATTGTGAACAGTACAGTATCAACACTGTCCAATCAGCTACACCGTCACTCCTCAATTTTAGGTCTGCATGCAAAACATTACAAGTTCCAAACATTCAGCAATTTTATGGCTGAAAATGAGTTAAAAATAATCCAAAAACAATATGGTTGAAAACAGGTGATGTGAAAAGGTGATTTAAAATGTGAATTGGCACAAAAGGAAGAGGATTTAGTCCTTCAGGAGCAAAGATGGACTACGGCGCATGGCACTCATTTTCACTCATTTATGAGTAATTTGTACTGTGTGTAAAGCGCCTGTTGTTCTTGAAGATAATTTAATCACAAAACCAGAATGAGACAAAACACAGGTGATGATAAAGCAAAGTCATATTTCAATTTAAGACATTCTCAAGACTTTCCTTCCTGAAAAAATACTTAATACAGTGAGGATGGATATTTTTATGGACAACAAATGGCCCATGAAGAAATTTAACCTGTTTGACTATTTTAGGCATACAGCAAATCCTGGTTGTGGTGGTGTAAAAACAGCTGTATATTTATCTCATTCTGCTTGGAATTACTAATGATGTGGAGTGAGCAGTAATCATCTATAAATGCAGCTCTCCCCAGTGGGATTTCCAGAACCCGCTTACAATGGATCATTTTGTATTATGTGTAATTTCCATGTTTTCCATGAATAAATATTGTCCAAAAAGTCATTCAAGGTAACAGCCAGACTCTGCACCTATACACACTCACACAAAACACAGCACTAAGGTCTTGAGAAAAGTTGCAGCGGATAAACTGCAAATACAAAACTAAAGCAACACTGGCACCTAGTGGATAATATCAGCTTAATTTATATTTAAAGCTGAGAAGATGACTTATTTCTGTGGTTAAATACAATAAACAGTGTAATGAAAACATGCCCTTGTGTACAATACCAAAGCACACACATGATTTCACATCCCATCACATTTTGTCAGCAGCCCACCATGATTTATGATGGATAGTTTCTCATTTCATGCTACTGTGCAAGAGCTGTACTTATCAAAACATGTCTCCTTGGACTGGAACTACTTCAGGGGGCGGTAGTCTCTAAATCCATCCCTCCATCATAAAACTGAAAGCAGTGGAGAACCAGACAAAGGGGGCTGAAAGTGACATGTCGAGTCCCTGTCCGCAGCATTTTCAAAAGTTGTGTCAATGCCATCACTTTTAAAACCCAGGCAGAAAATTAATATGGCCCAGGGGTAGATGGTCAATCATTCTGACAGCTGTAAGTAACATGAATTAAACAAAAGGATCAATACATTTGAAATTAGATGGTGACAGAGAGCATGCTGTAGGATTTGAAAGGCTTGTAATCTGAATTAATGATTCGCCTAAAATGCAAGGCATACAATATGTTCTTGCTCAAGTCCCTGATGTGGTTCTAGCTATCGGGCACTGACAGTTCTTATCTCAAAAAGAAGGAGTGGGTTGAAAGAAAAACGACACATCCATTTATCCATCCATTTTCTATCCCTTAATCCTTGCAAGGGTCGGGGGAGGGGGGGATGCTGAAGCCTATCCCAG
>JAQQAE010017251.1:0-11527 GCA_029823295.1 Pseudamia nigra
TGAAAAAACATCTACTCAGTTACATCTGACCATAGCTCAGTGAGGAGTAAAAAAAAGGTTGAAATCATCAAATAATCAATTTAATTAAAAAATGAACAAAGTATTTAAGTACATTAATAAAATGATTAAACTAAAAATGAGCAGAAAAAATGATCACCAAAATGAACAAAATAAGCAAAAAAAGAACAAAAACAGAACAAAAATACAAAATTAGCATAAAATAAAAATTAAAACTGAACAATGAAGCACTGAAGTAAATCATGAATCATAACAAGCATAAAGGAACAAAATAAGCAAAATGAAGAAAATGATCATGTAGTTTAACAAAAATGAACAATATAAGCAAACAAAAAAAGCAACAAAATGAGTGTACGTGAACAAAACAACAATAAAAACAATAATAAAAGTTTTAAATAGTGACAATAAGGAACAAAATTGAACAAACATCAAGAAAATAAGCAAAGAAATGAACAAAAATAATAAAATAATCTTGGAAATGAACTAAATATCTGTTCAGTGCAATATATTATGACACAATAAATTCTGGACTACTTGAAATACTTTTTTACTCTTACTCAAGTACTTAGTATGATTATGAGTACTACTACTTGAGTGTGCACTTACGGTTTCATTCTTTGTACTGAACACTGGCATGGCCACTGTAGTCATCAGAACTGGACCTTGACCATCTTCCAACTGAGTCATAAGAGATGAACATTGAAAAAAGTAAGGGAAAGGAAAAAGGAAGAGAAGGAGAGAGAAGAGGGAAGCTGTAAATGAAATATTACTGATACCAAAGAAACGTACCTGAACAGCAAAATACAAAGTCAATTTCGTAAGAGACATTTGGTGATTAATGACTGATCATCTACAAAACACTCATTCCTAAAGTAGTCAACCTGACGGGATATCTGCAGTACATCTCTATGTATGATCTTCTTTGGGGAGCTGCAAAAGTTCCATGACATGTTTTATTCATGTTTATTATTTGCCTTAAAATGTGTTCAATCACAGTCTGCCTTTGATCTCTTGCAAACTAAGCTTATCCAAAGGCAGTGCTTCTGGGTTGGATCTGGGTATTTTTTCTCCCTTAAGACTGCTGGAATAATTATGATATTTATCTTTCCAGCGGCTGTCTGTATCTGAAGATGATATCCATTAGAGATGAAAGCTTGACACTGTTATGAAGAGAAAGGAGACAGACTTTATACTCTGCAAAAAGTGATCTGTCCTTGTCCTCCCAGGAAATGTCAAAACTGTCTAAATGTCACTCACATTTCCAGCTTGTGTTTAAGTCACAACAAGTAATTTGTGCAATAAGTGTAATATGAGTACTTTAAGCTTTCAGAAGTGGCAAGAAATAAATCACAGTACATTTTAACTGTGCAATCTTAAATATCAGGCTGCAGGATGGCACTTTTTGCACAATTGAACCAATCCCCTTAAATGAACTTAACATGCCTGCTCTACACTCTCCCCTCTCCTGTGCTTATCAGACTTTAGCACCATTAATAACAGGTAATGACAGGAAACTGCTAGCATCCATTCTGTGTCCCTCAGATATTGAGGAGAAGGAACTGGTGACTTGAGCTTAGACAGCTGGTAATAGCAATCGAGGACACAATATTGAACATCAAAGAGAGAACAAAGCACCCCTATGTACAGCTGCTGTAACAATGGGCAGTTTTGCTGCTGGAGATTGGGATCGATCAAAGGACAGGAGAAACAAGCAATGCGTCATCTAAAAATACAAAATCTATTTCCATTCTCCAGTCTATCGGATGATATATCACCAGTCTGTAAATGTATGGACTGACATTTTATATGTCTTCCCATGAATGTGTGCTGTTTGTAATCACACAAATCTACAGTATGGGTACGTTCACACCAGCCCCGTTTAATCAAACTCTAGTTTGTTTGCTCAGAAAGCCTGGTTTGTTTGGGGAGATGTGAATGCACAATCGAACTCTGGTGCAGATCACAGAAGTGAACTCTGGTCCGCCCAAAAACATAGGTCTCGGTCTGCTTCAAGTGAACCAAATAGAGGAAAGGGACTACAACGCAGGGCATTGTGGGTAAACACAACCGAAACAAATGCGCACGGAGCACAATAGCCGGGAGAAATTGCTCACAGTCAGATGTTGAGTGAGAATGAGGGAAAAGCTCTGATAGAAATATTGACAAAAATATATCACAACTGCTGGTAACAAAAACAATGAAGATTTCAAACTTATTAGCGGGAAAATGGAGGCTCTGGGATTCACCTGTACAATAGAGCAGTGATGCACAAGGCGAAAAACTCCACCAACAATATATAAAAATAAGGGACATGCTTGTAAGAAGAAGCAGTTTGGGAGCAGAAAAGGTTTCCTTTTGTACCCTGACACTGTGCTTTGGATCTGTAGTTTGACTTATACATAACCAGAACGAGAAGCCATTCTTTGCACATGACCAGTAAGCAGGGGAATATGTTATTCTAAAGGTTTGGGTTGTTTGACAAAGCGCATTGTGAAAAAAACTCAGACTAGCTGAATGTTGTAACCCCAACTGAACTGAATCCCCAATCATACCAAGTCTACAGGACTATTAGGTGTGAAAATGGCCTAAGTTTGCAATACACTTGCAAACTTTGAAAAAAAAAATGGTCCAGTTGCTCTGACCTACTGTAATTAAACAGATAACAAGAGCTGCACAGAGAACAGAAGCCAGCAAGTGCATGTGTTGGATTCAAAGACAAGCTCACAGCTACGAAGGGTCTTCGTTTGCCCTACCCAGGAGAGAAAAGACCTTTAAACCTGTGCTTCATTATCCTAAGTCAGGAGAGGAAAGAAATGATTCCTTGAACCCTAAATGAATGTCCTCCAACAGAAGCAAGCTTCAACTCCCTGAGGGAGTGCTCTGCATCTGGAGTTTGACTTATCATACATAACCAGCAACCTCTAACGCAAGGTCAGGACTCAACACACATTTGGGCCAAATCTGCATAATCATTGCCTCTGTGTCTTTATCAGTATCAGTCAGAGCAAATGAGGTGTGCAAGTCCTTTCCCCCACTGTGAGTCTGAGAATAAAAAAGAACTCCACTGTGTTATAATGCAATGCAAATACCAGCACATATACTCACATTTACACCTTTTAAAAGGCTTAAATATGCACCCATGCCCCATGTTTGGTCTCCCATAGGACACCTCGTAATCTAGGTTGCTGTGACAAATTGTGTGCTGGTGGACGAGGTCACCCTTGTTTCCTTGGAGACTAAGTTTAATGATGTTGTTTGTGCACCCTCTGGAGTCAAAATCCACTATGGGAAAAAGTAAAACATCTCCTATGAGGATCAGAGATGACACAGACCCAGCACATCTTTACTGCAGGTGTTTCAAAATAACTTTTTAAAGCTCTCAATTACCTCAATCGATATTATCACTTTTACTTTGAAAAGTTTATTCATCTGTCTTAATACTAGTGTGTCATCAAAAGGAAATGAATCACTGCCAGCTTTTCTGTCTCTGTCGTCCTCCGTCTTCATCCTCTACAAGTATGAATGTTGTCCTTTGAAATTCAGTGCAAAAACCTCCTCTCAACCCTGCATTACTCTCTGCATCCTTAAAATTCTCTTTCCGACTTTTACCAGTATTCCTTTTCTGCAAGCCTGCTAGACTCTTTCTGTAAACATCCTTATGCTTGTCCTCAAATATCCCCCTCAATGCACTCCTGTCACCACCACCTCCCTCCCATCATCCCTGAGCTCCAGTGTCAGTTTATCCGACAGAGTGGGAAACAAAGCCAAATGAGCCAGGGAATGATGGATGAAGCTAGTGAGACGAAGGATAGGCTGAGAAGAGCGGAGGGAGGAGAACAGGGGAGGTGGGAGAGCATAGGTGGACAAAAAAGCCAGAGTGGAGACACAATGTGAAACAGAAAGAAATGGGAGATGTTGTTAGCCTGAAAGATTGAGTTTCACCAAGAGGGAGGAAAGAGATAGGAGGCTACATTTGGAAAGATGATATACATCAGCTTTGAACACAAATCCCAGACGCTCCTCATTTTCCAAACACTAGGCCAATCTTTGTCATTTTGCTAACTTTTTATCACCATGTGTGTCTTTCTGTCACTGTCTGTTTAAGTTTCAGATTGCTACGGCATATGTATGTGTACTCACAGCACACAGTCCAAAACTGTGATTGAGTGATTTCAAGCAAAGAAGCACTAGATTGCTTCCTAATCCCCATTACCATGTCTGACAATGTGATATCTATTTCACTTTTCTGCTAAGCCCTTTAGATGTCAATCAGCTCTCTCACACCATCAGTACTATGTCAGACATATGGCTTGCCAGCTGTCTAATGGGACTGCTCTGTGATAGTGGGGCAGAACACTCTGCTGTGGCACAATCATTATTGTTATGATTAGAGAGCTGCTTATCTCAACCCACATATGATTCATAAAACACTGAAAATAAAACACTGAAAACGATAAAAAGGCCACAGAACAGATCATCCCGCCAGTCATTATAGGCTACTGGATTTTCACCCAAACAACGACAAAGCAGATTATTCTGCACAATTCTGCCAAAACAAATAGCACAGGCAATCTTTCTTTCGCACCAAAATCACACAGGCAAGAGAGCAAATGTAGCCTCACATTTACACACTTGATCACACTGCTAGTTCCAGATACTGAGAAAGCACAGCCAACACAATATCACCACTGATGAATGAGTGTGAGCATGTGCAAAAATGTGTGCGTATGTTTGAATGGACGTGCAAAAGAGAGCAATCAACGGAACCCACAACAACCACAATGCATGATTTGGATCTGGAAGTTGAACAGCGGCGTACGACACTGAAAAAAAAAAAAAACAAAAAACAAATGCCATGGGTCAATATGGTAGTTAGCTCACCCAGCTATGCCTTCGTCTTGCAGAGTTCAGAGACCAAAAAAAAAAAAAAGAAAGAAAAAAACACATGCACATGACCACACTCCAGGCCTCAACACAACACAATACAGAAATGACCTCATGTCGGTATCAACTTTTTTTTTTTTACCTTTTGTGCTTGGGGGAGCTAAAGAGAACAGATCAAAGAGGAGAGGAGGGAAAAAGGGTCAATACGTTTGTGGCGTCAACTGTCAGGGAGCCTTCAGTGCAGTAACCACTGTATGGAGTGCCATTTACCAGTGGCCACGCAAATCCACTGATACTAAACTTGATGGCAAAGAAGTGAGAGGTTTTTAGACAGGAATGCCCTGTTGGAAAAAAATTAATAAATGAAAACATGACACTTACAAAGGTGCATGCATTTCGAGAGTGATAAATAGATGAGAAAGACAGAAAATAGTAAAAAAGAGGGATATAAAGATGATTTGCGAAAAAAGTTAATTTTCAAACTAGTGTTGATAGCTTGTGCATGTGTCTGTTGGAAATCGCTTGCCATTGTCTGCAGCAGTTCATTTTCCATGGTCAAATATAATAACTAAAAAAAGGGGGGTGCATCAACATAAAGGATGCTGACTGTAAATATGGATTTCAGAAGATTTCTGTAGGTCATTATGCTATGGGCTGTTTTAGTGTCTGACAACTGACATAAGCTTTAAGGGTGCGGGCATTTAATGAGTTTGTTTCCAAAATCTTACAGTTGCCTGCACTGTTAAGGTAGGATTAAAGTTAAGATTGAGAAACCTCTGTCAAACTCGCCAGTGTGACCCAGTATGTTCCTACTCACACTACACAACTCCCAAACACACACAGGAGGCTCATTCACTTAATGGTCCCATCTGCTGCACACACATTTTCACACAATCACAATCAGAGACATTTAAATGCAAAACACATTGTCAACCTTCTGTTAGCTTTTTATCACCACTATTTGCTTCAAGATAACAGATTTCATCTGTTTTTAAAATGAAAATGTACACCAGCATGAGTAAAGTACATCATGTTTTTTAATGGATATGACTCTGAATTCATCACAGTGTGGACAAGACCTATATTGCACATAAGAAACTAGGTGTCTGTGGTGAGAAGGGGCTGTGGGAACATCAGTCCAGCACCATGTGAGAGACGAGAGACCGCAGTTCACTCACAGTGCTATCGATGTAGGCCTCAGTCCAAACTGTATCATGCTCACGGTCGATCACCTTGGGACGACTTAGTACGTGGAGATACTCCATCACATTCTCTTGTACATCAGCTAATGTGGAGATCTGAGTGAAGTACCCTGTTGGACAGAGAGTGAAAAACAAAAGATAAATGATCACACACAGATTAAAGCAAAGTAAAGGAATGATTTGACTGAGTCTGGTCTTCCTCTGATTCTGTCCTTATGACCAGAAAGCAATCAGGAGGAAAGTGTCTATCTCCAACACTGTTTCATGGGCTTGTATCTGTCATATCCAATATGAGCAAAGATATACAGAGCCAGCATTTTTTCCAACCCATCAGCTCTCTTGTACTTACCATGGTATCAAAGCATAGAAATTACATCTGGAACACAACACGGTAGGCAGCAGATATTTGCTTGATGAAGCAGACAGAAACCTGGATACATGTATGAGTAATAGCTGAAGAACTGCCTGCAGTGATGTACAAGTGAGAGGAAACCAGCATGGGTTTGTGAATGGATAAGTGGTACAGTATGTAAATGTAATGGGAAAACTATCTCAGTTAAACCAAATGTAACGGCATTTCCTACAATGGTAATGCTACCATTATGACGCTAATGTGCATGTGCAAGAGGGGATATACTGTTATCTCAGCAGGGGGCAGAAAGAAAAAAAGGGAATGAGGGTAACATTAAGATGGAGAAAGTGAGGGAGCAAGATGTGACACAGAGAAAGAGGCAAAAAGAGAGGAGGAGACCACCACATTTCCACCCATCCATAAAAACAGCAAACTGCCTCCATCATCATGAGGCAGTCAAGGGGAAAATCATAGCTGGAGGAAATAGATTTTGGAGTCATTGTTCCTAGTGATGACCTTTACTCCACAAGGAGAGAACAGCTAAACCAAGATGAGTCTAGACATAACTTTCAGGTCTATGCGAATGATGTGTATTCACCACATCAATTATTATTATTATTATTACTATCTGTTACTGACAATCAAATTCTAACTATGTGACGCAATGCAACAAATATCTGAACACAGAAAAATGCCAAAAATCATACACTTTTAGTAAACTAGAAGGACTAACACCACTTCAGTGCTATAATCACTATGGCAACAAAAATGAACTTGACTCCAAACTTGACCTGGAAGTCAATCTCAACAGATTCCTCTTTTCATCTGCAATAGAATTCGAATCCGGCCATTATTCTGCCAGACAGTGCAATGACATTGCATACATACAGAATCACATCACATACAAAGCAAGCTGCCTCGGTGTAACTGCATCGTTCATCACAACGGTGAGTGAAGAATGACTTCTCCCTCTGGAAGGTTGAGGGTGTCCTTCGGGCTGGGGCCAGCGAGATGAGCAGGGATGAGAAAAAAATGAGCGCTACCTGTCGTCAGTGACACAGTACACCTGTCGTACATGCGGGACAGAACAGCCACAGCACAGTCTGGTCAGAGCACAGCAAGTAATACATTTTAAAAGGACCTTGGCTAAGGTGATATGGAGTGAAAATACATCACCTGCAGCACAAAAGTAACAGATGAGGCCAATGTAACAGCACTGCAAAATTACACTGCTGTAAAAAAAAGGACTAATATGTCATTGGTCTACCTTTAGCTATGATTATAGCACACGTATTGATGAGAGCACTGTGTGAAGGCTTCTCCGGCACATCTCCAAGATTCTCAGTGGGGTTAAGATCTGGATTCTGTGGATGCCAATCCATGGGTCACACTGACGTCCAATGCTCCCTGAACCATTCATCACTATTTGAGCCCCATGAATCCTGGCATTATCATCTCGAAATAAGTCATCAGGAGAGAAAAAAAAATCCATTAAAGAGGAAATGAGAAACTCTTCACCAGTCATCAGGGTTAAGTCACTTGCAGCTCCAATATATTAATCACGGCAATAATTATCCAGTTCTAATTATCTCACCTATTTTCTTGTTCTTGTCCAGGTTGTGACCTTTTGTTGGGACAAGCAGCATGTGTGAGCAGCCTATGCGAATGCTGATTGTCTAATTTTAAAATCGCGTTCCACTTATTGTATCTACCTCTCGCAAGATTTTGCATGGCAGCTGCAGGGATCTGCTTCCATTCAGCCACAACAGTCATGAAAGTGGGCACTAATGTGTGATCAATCCTGGCCTGCAGCTGGTGTCTCAAATGATTTCCATAGTGGAATGGAAGTACTGGTTGGTTAGAGACCACACAAGTTATTCCTTTAATTTTGTTATTTGGAAAAGTGTCAGAAAAACAGTCCTTTATGAATCTGCTTTATGCACAGTAATATTGTCAGGTCAGAATGGAACTACAACCACGCACTCTATACATATTGTATAGAGCACATGTTAAGTAAAAAAGAAATAGAGCAAATGACCATGAAGTTCAGAGTCCTCTAAAATATGACCTTTGTGGCTTGTTCATATTTTGATTACAAGGAATGGATGGATGGGTAGATGGATGGGTTTTTCTTTGGAAAAATGTGCCATGTTTACTGCAGTGGTTGCCAATATTTTACATACTGTAGTAAGGGGTTACAAGGGTAAAAAACAGACAGAAGATGAATGTCAACTTGTATCATTCCAACAGGTACATGCTCTGAGTACAAGTAGAACTATACTATAGAATTTCATATTTTAATTTGTTGATGTGTACCAATAATTTTAATAATAATGCACTAGTATAGCAAGTTCAATTCAATTGCATTTGTATAGCACCGGTCATAATCCAAGATTATCTCTAGGTGCTTCACAATTCAAGGCCGAAACCTCAAGACTATACAGAGAGCAAACCCAACAGAACCTCTGAGAGTAAGCCTTGCATTTGAGCAAGGAATGCTCAAATGCAAGGGAAACTCTGACATCACAGTCTCCACGTACATCAAACTGTACAAGCTGTTGTACAACTGTACTTTATGAGGTGTTGTGGCTCTTTGCCACTTAACAGAGAAAAACTGTTGTACACTCATCCTAGAGGCAGAAGAGGATGTCACTGTCAGAATGCATCATTATCCAGTACAGGAACACAGAGACACTCTTTTAATAAGACAAACACATAAACACAAAGGCAGGCCTCATCATCACCACCGCTAACACCCTCAAACAGACTGGATGGGTTCTCTGATATCACTCCAAAGGAAAAACTGGATCCTCTTGTCCTCTTATCTAGACACAAACACATACACACATATACACTGTAGAAAAGCTAATGCACCCTTTTGTCTGACCTATGGCTTACCTCTCTTATCTATGGCAGCCTGAGGAAATGGAGCCACACTGGCTCTGTCACCCACCTCTGCTAAATATAGAACTTGAAGGAAAGTGTTCCACACACTGAGACAGTCATGACCACACGCAACGCAGATGGGAAGTGGTGTGTAGTCAGGATAGTTTGGACTAAAGGCTTAGAAGAAGATATAATGTGACATATCTGGTCTGTGCAACTGGTACCAGCTGCCTTCTGTCGCATCCATGTGTTAAGACTGATGAGCACTGACAAGCACATGTCTATGCAACCACAGCACACACAGACATAAATGGCAAACAACCCAAACAAATCCTGAGCTCCACAATGTATTAAATCTTGCCTAGGTGATGGCAACATGCAGGAACTTTCTTCTAAAAAAACAGATTATCAGGCGAAGTAGTGCAGCGGACTGAGAATATGTTGTAAGATCCCACCTTTGTTAGCGCATGCCATCCATTTCAGATTATCTGCGAAGGCAGACTCCCGTCCAATCAGGTATGGGAATATGCGGACCTGCGGAGGGAAGGCAGATAGCTTCCGTCAGTCATTTTAATCGTATTTCGATAGGGCCCACCACACCACCACACTGCAGATAACACTGTCAAAGCCAGGCAGAAGACCCATTCTTTATCTGCTAGTGATTAGCAGGCCCCTTTTACCCATTTAATGCACTCAATTATGAACTAATAAAAGTTTGAACTTTGCCTATAAGATTTTATTTTCATTTTACATAACTCAAATCATTTATGATCTCATGAAACTAAAAATAATCAGGGATTAACAGATAAGGGTTTAAAATAAGATAAGAGCATTAAGATGGTCTAATTAGAATGAATGAAAACAATAAGACAAGAAGAAAATCTGAGCAGAAAAAAATTCAACTCCAGGCTTTTGAAGAAATGAAGAAACCTTCTAAACTCCCAGCTGCCAAATCCATTTTTCTCCAGCAGTCTTCAGTTGGCTGTGACAGCAGGTGTAGCTGGCAGGTGAGTGTACGTATGTGTGAGTGAGTGTGGTGCGCAGGTTGCCAGATTGGACCAGATGCAAGCCTCTGGGGGCACAGCTGCCATGCCTTCCATGCCTGCATTTTTCACGGCCTCCCTTCACCCTGATAGCACATGTGTATTTGTGTATGAGTGTGTATGTGTTTGTTCACCTACGTGTGTAGAAGTGTGTCTCTATATGATTTTGAATAGCTAAATACAAAACAAGCCACTGGAGATTACAAAAAACACAATTTAGATGGATTTTTAAAAGGGACATCTCACATTTTTAAAGCTATTTTATCAATATTTTCCCTGGTACTGTTGTGTGTCATTGATCAGTGTTTCTCAGCTGGTCTCGCTGTGTGAGACACATTATCTAGAGGTCCTCAAGCTGAAACCCATCTGAATTCAAACCAACCAAATGTATAGGTTTATGATGTAGTAAACATTAAAACTAAGTATGTATTTAAAATACACGTAATGTGCTAAATTAACAAAAAATAAACCAGTTAATCAAGAAATTTAGCAAAAGGAATCAACAAAGTGAGCAAAAAAATTCCAAAAATAAAATAATTAAAGAAATAGTAAACAAAATTAATAAAAATTAACAGAAAAATACAATAACATTATACAAGTTACAATGTGAAATCAGAGATGAACTACATAAAATGCAATATTGATTATAACAATTTTACTGACAAAGACAATACAAACGACATGCAGCAAATTCAACTCTAACTCTGTAGTATGGATATTGTTGGTCTATTGTCAACTGTAATGAGCTTCCAAGTGAATAAGTGCGGTTGTCAAACTGTCATTTTTAAGCAGCCCTCATCGTCTAGACCACAATCATCCTCTATTCGCTCAAATTTCAGCCATCTGAATGACATTAACAGAATGACAGAAAAACACAGCACAGCTGATACACTCATAATCACTCCAAATAGGGCTATAAGAAAGGCAGTGAGGCTGTCTTATTTTACTGGGAGCCAAGACAGAGGTCAAACTGAAGTGAGCTAGTTATTAAATACACTGCCTGGCCAAAAGAAAAAGTCACCACCTGGATTTAACTAAGCAAATAGGTACGAGACCTCCATTGACTAATTTCTGCATGGGTGATTATGTTTCAGCTGGCAACAAGTGATATAAGGATTGTGGGGAACCATCATCTTCGAAGA
>JAQQAE010017252.1:0-11526 GCA_029823295.1 Pseudamia nigra
AGATAGATAGATAGATAGATAGATAGATAGATAGATAGATAGATAGATAGATAGATAGATAGATAGATAGATAATTTCCTGTGACTGTGTTTATTTGTAATGATGCCAGCTCCAAATTAAGATCCTGTCTTAATTTCCTCTGTCAAAGACACTACAATTTTGGCAGCATTTGCATCTTTGCAGGTTAGCATCCACAGTTTTGAATATTGTTGAATATGACAGCGAATATGTGTCATTAGATTTTGGTCGGTCTAGGTCAAAGGTTAAAGTTGAGGAATATTTACTAAATTTCAAAAATTCCTATTCTTTGACATGAGAAAAAACTCATATGAGTTGCCTTAGTGGAGGTATGTGATTTCACAGGTGTAGATTTCAGGGGGATCAGTGGGTTTTGTCCCCCTCAATATTTGTAAGATGTCCATTTTCTGCTCCCACAAAACACCTTCCTTTGGATGATATACAGTCCTTTTGTGTCTAAGAATCCTGCTTTACATAATTAATTAGATTTTGCCACTTTTTTCATTTCATTCACTTGTTTATATTCTTCAGTTTCTTGATTATTTTGTTCATTTTTGCACATTGTCATATTTTCATAATTTTTGTTAATTTTTTTTGTTTACTTTTTACCAATTTTCTTAATTACGTTGTTCATTTTTATTCATTTTCTTGATTATGTTGTTCATTTTGTTGTTGATTTTCTTTTTTATTAATTTTCCTTGATTTTTTGGTATATTTTTGCTCATTTTGTTAACTTGTCAGTTTTGTTCTTTTTCCTGATTATTTTGTTTATGCTGTTGCTTTTTTTCTTTATTTTGTTCATTTTTCTTTACAATTTGGTATGTATTTACTCATTTTATTGCTTATTTTTGCTCATTTTGTTTATTTTGCTTTTATTTTTGGTCACTTTTTTCATTATTTTGTTCAATTTTACTCATTTGCTGGACTATTTTGTTTGTTTTTCATTATTTTTCTCGGTATTTGCTTCATTTCTGTGCATTTTTTTGATTAGCTCCCATATTTTCTTCAGGTTCTTGTGTATAATATTCATTCTCTTGAGTATTCAGCTTACTTTATTTTTTAAAATAATCTCTCATCTGACGTTGATCTGTAGCATCTCGTTGATCCGTGTTGTTGGTGGTGTTGTTGCTGATGTCAGTCTGACACATGATTAATTTTATTTATTTTGATGGGGATTGCTGAATGAATTGCCTTTCTGGGATTAATAAAGTATTCTGAGTCTGAATGAGAGATACTTCAAAAAGAGAAATACCTGTTAAGTTTTAAATGGATGCTGCCAAGCTTGTTCCTCACAATACATGGAAGTACAACATATTAAGTATGTTAGGTAAGGAAACAAAAAGGGGCATTATTTGATCACCATATGAGTGACGATTTAGTGGTCATGGCAATTTTTGCATTTCATTTCAACTAAAACAATCTAAAGAAAAATCCTGTGAATATATTTCTGGAGACAAGGCAAGCATGTTGTCTTATGTGTGGAGAATATGATTTGTAGATCAGAGCGTTTCTGTAGCTGCCCAAAGATTCATTATGTTGTGACACATCTTAGCTTTATCAAAAACGTGCCGAACCTGCAAACTGGATATTGCACTTGGGCATATTGTCGATGATATTTCAATTAATTATTCAGTTCAACAGTGTGTGTGTGTGTGCCCGCGCGCGTGGGTGTGTGTGCGTGTGTGTCTGTGCGAGACCAGATAGAGAACCAGAGATAAAGTGTGTGGCTGAGTGTGAGTGAACTTCAGGCCTCCAGGGGAAGTCACTATGCGGACTGAAGAAGGCTGAGTCAGCAGCAGCCCCTCTTTTGTTCTAGGACACACATACGCACACACACACACCCACCCACCCACACACACACACACACACACACACACACACACACAGACATAGCTATCTCTGGCTGCCGATCATGATGTCTGGTTTGTGCAGTCGCCGGTCCAGTTACGTGTAATGACCAGATCTGGAACAAACAGAGTGAGGCAGCTGTGAATAGAATTCTAACTACAGTGATCACCTGTTTTACATCTGTTTTACACTTATGCATTGTACACTTTTTATCTAAAATGCGAGTACAGAGAAAATATGGTATTGAGGGGTATAGAATGTTTTAATTAAGCTTTATGTAGCATTCGTACTTAGAAAGATTCAAAAGGAACCTAAAATTTTTATTCGAGTATTTTGATAAAGGATTTCTGATGTGCCGAAGACGTTACGTGGCGTGCATTGTCTAGTCGCAGGGGGAAATTTGATTGATTGATTGATAAAGTTTGATTGATTGATGAGATTTCGGCCTTGAATTGTGAAGCGCCTAGAGATAATCGGCGATTATGATTGGCGCTATACAAATAAAGATTGATTGATTGATTGATTATTATATTGTGCAACAGGGAAACGCACTGATTTTATTCAGTGTCGGACAAAACACAAACCACTAGAGGGAGTAGTGAGTCATATAATCTCCGTTCTGCTGGGCTGCCACAGTGAACAGACCCAATCAGAGAGCAAAACGTGTTATATCATTACTGTTGCTATTCCTACTGGATACAGCTGCGAGTAAAAGAATGAAGTTTTATGTGGATATCATGTTTCACCTACATAAGTGAGATTGCACATGAAGATTATAATATTGATTGGTTTGTGCTGTTTGTTGGTACAGTTCACTCTAAACTGTGGCAGTTCAGACCTTGGTTAGACAATTCACAATGGGTTTCATTGCAGCTATTACCAAGAGAAATCTTGTGAAAAACAGGAGGTGATTTGTTGTTTTACTGTGTATGTTTTCTGGGTAAAAGTAGAGCTGAGATAACAGAACTATAAAGTAATCAGCTGACAAAATACATGAAGATTATAAGACACAGCTTTTTTTTAACCAAATGTCTGAACCTGTGCTGGAAAGAGAATACTTAATGATACCATAACACAGATTTAAAAAGTTTGGCCAGAGTACACAAATTTTATTTTTGTGTAAATATGGCTTACCTTTCCCATTAAAATCTTAAACTTCCTCTTCAACACACCAGAATATGTAGAAACAATAACTAAATTGGAAGCTGTAAAGTATGTTTTAAAAGCTATGACTTCAGTGGTGGTTTTCATATCTATAAGCACATTTTGACCCCTGCCATGGATAGTTTGATAAAGTATTGGATGTCAGTACTACATAGAATCCTTTGAGGTTTAAGGTTTAATTTAGACATACATAAAGCCACAAAATAGCATTTTTTCTGATGCCTTAAAAATTATATCAAAAACTGAATAGTGGTAGGGTTATAACTAGTGCATTAAATACAATATTGGTGAGAGATGACATTTCTCCAAACATCTTTCTTCAGTTCCACTCTCTTTGCAGCTCATCTTTTGTCCAGTGTTGTAGTCCTAAGTCTTGGCCTCAAGACACTTTTTGAAGACTTTGGCCTTGTCTCAGTCCCTATGTAGGCATTTTTAGTCTGTCTTGTCTCAGTCTTAGACAAAACAGATTCGAGATTTTATTTCAAGACCAGTCACGATCACAAGTTTAAAACTATAGCCTTACTTAGGTATGTAAAGGTTTTTTGTCTAGTCTCAGGATTGACTCAGTTTCACTCAGCACCCTGTGTTGGTCTTCTTTTTAGTCTAATTTTGACTACAGTTTCACCTGTGTCTTTAGTGAGAAGAGCTGAGATGCAAGTGAAGGAAACAGGGCTGCAGTTGAGTAAATTACAGATAACTGCATGATGGCTTTATGGTGCAGTATTCAAAATATTTTCAGGCTCTGGCACAGGACAGAGGGCAGGTGACCAGATGCTTGCTCAATTCCACAGTCATAAAAGTCCAAAATCAGAACTAGGACAACCTACTTTGAACACAAGAGGGTAGTGTAAGTCTGAATGAAATTCTACTTTTTGGTTGCTTTTAGCCTTATAATTTTGTTCATTTTCGTTTTGTTTTTCTTGAAAATTTTGTACAATTCTGTTCATTTTCTTAATTTTGTTAATTGCTTGTCAGTTTATTGCTTCTTCTGTTCACATTTGTTCAGATCATGGATAATTTTGTTAATTTTTGCATTATTTCTGTAATCTAAAGCAGGAAGGAAAAAATTTGCCAATATTCAAAGTAAACCTAGACCTTAACCTTTGGTGGGGGTCAACATCAACCTCAGACCATCCAGGGACTCTCCCACTCATTATCTTCAGTTATGTTAATCAAATTTCCACTTTTCCACAATTTCCACAAATTTCTCCATCCGTTATGCAAATATATATATATATATATATGTAGGCATATATATATATAATACTAACCAGTTCTATACCAGTACTATATATATATATAGTACTATGCCAGTTCTGGAGTCAGATGTTCTTGATGTGCAGATGTTGTGGACTGGTCCTGTGTCTGTCTGCGTCATCCAGTGTCTGTGTTGTTTGTTGCTCTATTTCTACTCTTTTCTTTTGTCTCTACTCTGTCCACTAACCCTAACTGGTTAAGGCAGATGGTACCAACCCAGAGCCCCGATTCTGCTGGAGGTTTTTCTCTTCTGTCAAAGGACTAACCAACTTGTTACATGTATCCAATAGCTTTCTGCTTTTAGCGCTCAACTTGGCTGCCAGGCCACTGGACCAGACTGAACATCCACTCTGCAGGATGCTCAGGATTGTGGAGCAGAAGAAAAAATGGAAAATTTCCTTACTGGCTTGCTAGCACCAGTTGGCCCATTAGTTTGCCTCTTTGAACAGTTAGTTGCTGTGTAGCAATAAATTAAAGATGGCAGTATGGTCATTCCATATTCTCAGTGAACAGTTTTGTCTTTTATCTTCAATCAACAGAAACAATTCCAATCATGTTTAAGTCAGGGATGTAAGCAGACAATCCATGCTTTATCTACACACACAGTATATGTAGATAACCTTGGTGACAGGATAGTGGGGCAAATGACCATGGGGAACCTTATGTGTGTATTTTAAGCCATCAGTGCTCTCTCATCTTCTGACAAATTGGGTCATAGCTGTATTAAACTATGCTGAATTTAACAAAATGATATTATGATGTTAAAACAACAGAATTCAGACACTGTTGTATTTTCTCACCTTTGAGTACCTGTGAACCTGAGCTGTGAATGGTGGTTCATACACAGTTGGGCCATTAGCATGGATTTTGCAACCCAATTATTACATCTTGTAGGTTTTTCCAGTAACTGTGTTTGGTGGAAATATCGACCTGGGTGACCCAATGATTACAGTCTACACAACTGGCATTTGTGACGCTGCTATAATACTATATGTTCTGTGAGTTCTATTTATCATAACAGTCTGTATTTGAGTAGATAAATGACAGTGGATGTGGTAGGACACATCGGAGGGGCTCAAATATCCATGTGCAGATGAGATTGTTAATCAAAGTCTTGTGTCCCCATAGTCTACATTTTTTTTAGTACAGCCCTCCCGTGAAATGTATTTCATTGTAGATGGTATGAACACAACATATTACTTGTTTTGTCTGGTTGATGTCATTTTATCAGAAGATACAGACATTTCTAAAATTTGGCCTGGTATGCAAACATGGATGATTCAGGGCTAAAATGACTTAAAATGATTCAAAGACAATGTGATCTGGATCAGCTCAGGTGAACAAGTGAAAACAAAACATCATTTGGTTCATAGTTCATAAGGAGCATGACAGGGAAGGTGTAGACAGTCAAGAGAAAAGGCGGGGTGACATCTTCATTTTATCTTTTAATACACTGAAAATTGGTGAAATCTTCAAAAATAAAGTTTCTCCAACATGTGTAGTAAAGGTCTGGATATTCCTGACACTGAGGGGTGTCAGGAATATTATCCCCACAGTCTGTGGTGTGGGGATGATTACTGTGCATAATGCTATGACTGCAGTGTAGGCAGACCTAATCTACTAATGGCCCTGTATAGATCTAGACAGGGCCAATGGAAAAATATGAAGAACATGGGAATCCCATATCATGGACTGAGCCACAGGTACTTGGGATCAGTAATGAAAACCTTTATCAGCCACAAATACACACATTTATGGTTACAAATACAAGTTCTACAATATTTTAATCTGTCATCTTGGAACACAGTGTCTATTTCTTTCTGAAACATAAGGCCTATTGTTCTTTCAGACTATAATTCACTTGTCCACTGAGTGATGATCCATTTCGATACCTCTGATGTGCGAGAAGACAGTGCTTCTCAATTCAATTGAAGATAAAGCATGTTTATGGCACCGTAAAGTCTACCATAGCTGTTGTACCGACAGATCTGTATGTCAGCGCTGGACAGTGTTTTGTTGTCATGTTATTGTCATCACAAATTTTGCATATATATCAGGTGGTCACATCCAGAGCCGGAGAACTAGCATAGGTCAGCTTAATGCACTATGGTCACTGTCTTACAAATGGTGATTAATGAACACACAACAGGCTGTGATGGTAATATGACACAGCTGAGGGTTGGGAATATCTCATTCTTCACTTCAAAAAGGATTTGAAATAACACATGCAAAAGTGTCATGGCAAAAACAAAAGAAATTAATTTGGAAGAAGGATTATTGATGGACACAAAGAATGAGAAGGATATGCAAAGTTATCAACGCATTTCCAAGTATCCAAAACTGGGGTGAGAAGCATGGGAAATATGTTGAACAGAATCAAATACTTATGGGGGAGCTAATAATTTTGACCTCAACTGTATATGGACAAAATTGTGTTCATATGGACTTGAATGTGAGATGACTGCTGAGTCTCATGTCTTGCACGGTGTTACCTCTCCAACTGGAGAGCATACTGACCGCTTGACCAGGTCAAATGTCTGAGGTTAAACAAAGCGGCAACCTCTGAAGCTGAAATGCAACTTTAATGCAATTTAAATGTGGAAGTGTCCAATACTGCAGTATAGACAGTGTCCACTGGGAGCTGGCTTCAAAAGAGCATCAAGTTGATGAAGCTACTTAGTTATGATTATTTATATTGTACTGCATGTGGTCCAAATATTTTCTGTATTCTTATTTACAATGGTACAAAAACAACAAAGCTGAAGTTGGATATTTGTAAGTGCTACTCCTGCACTGATTTTAGCATCAGGTTGATTCATTTGTGTGCATGTGTAGCAAACACAACATGGTCTAATACTTTTACACAGTATTTAACGTGTACAAATTCAGCATTTATGTATGTTATAGACTTATCTTTCATAAATGTATGTGATTATACACTACCGGTCAAAAGTTTCACAAAGGTTTCGCACACATTCTCCTTCAGTGCGTCTTCTTTTTATTATTTTCAACATACTGAAGACATTCAAACTGTGAAAGAACAGAGGGAATAATACATGTAGTAAACAAAAAGTGTTAAACAACCCAGAACACCTTTTTTGATATTTTAGATTACCCAATGTAGCCACAAGTGCTATCTGAGGTGCTATATATTT
Organism: Pseudamia nigra; assembly: GCA_029823295.1. Taxonomy (NCBI): domain Eukaryota; kingdom Metazoa; phylum Chordata; class Actinopteri; order Kurtiformes; family Apogonidae; genus Pseudamia; species Pseudamia nigra. The sequence goes on from JAQQAE010017252.1 coordinate 7,443, forward strand.
GTGATTCTATGACTGGTAATTCTAATACGTACACTTATTCACTGCAACAGAGGTAGCTCTTGGTCAGTATGAACGCCAGTTTCATTGTAGGGTTTGATTGTTTTGGTGACTGCAGCTGGGGACACATTCAAACCTCTTGTGATTTTTCAGACTGACTGATCTTCATTTCTAACAGTAATGCCAAACTGTCTTTTCTTTTTACTTAACTGAGTGCTTGATGTCATAATATGGATTTGTACAGTAGTTGTAGTAGCACTCATAGGGCTGCTGCCTCTATATCCACCCTTCCTCTGCACAAGACAACTGACTAACTCATGAAACTGATGAAAGAATGCAAAACTATCACCAAAGCCCAATGTACCTACTTTGGACAATTGAAAATATAAAACATGTTCTGGGTTGTTTAACACTTTTTGTTTAGTACATGATTCCATGTGTTTTTTCACAGTTTGGATGTATTTAGCATTAATGTGCAATGTTGAAAATTATAAAATTAAATAAAAAACAATGAAGGTGTATCCAAAATTACAACAAGTGTAGGATGGTCTAAAAGTAACACACGTCACTCTTCTTACAGAGGCAGAATCTATTTACCATTTATTTTTAAATTGATGTCATATTAAGGTAATGTACATTTTCTAAGTGAAACTGGTGAAACAAAGTTAAGTTGGAAGTGAAGGTGAAAAAACCTTAAGGAAACAAAAAAGAGAAGGGGATTAAGGCGGGATAAAAGGACTGAGTATAAGGGAAGCGGAGGGAGGATATAAACAGCGCGCAGCGAGGACAGAATGGTGCTGAAAGACAGAAGGGAGCAGGTTAAGAGAGGCAGTAGGTGAATAGCAGTCCTCTGTTCTGCCGCAGCCTACCGGGCGGGGGAGGGTGGGGGGTTCTGCCGTGCAGCCAGAGGCTTGACGCGGGACGTTTCTGGTCTCGAGCACCGCGGATTTACTCCAGCTGGCACGCGCACCATGATAGAAATGAATATGGAATGATAACGACCGACAGCTCGAGATGGGCAGGCTTTAAGATCAGCTTTAACTTCCCTCGGTGGCGGCTCAGCTTCGAAATGGTATGGCGAAACCTGTTCCGGTACAATTGTTTAGTAGTGCTCCTTCCTATCGCTGTGCTGTCCGTGTTTTCCAAAAAAGACGCAATGCGAGGAGTTGGATGAACATTAGCTACGCAGCTACAGCAAAGAGCAGCGGTAGTTGCATCCATTTCCCAAACTGTCAGGAAGCGTCTTGTCTCTTTTTTCTCCCGTCGTGCAGTTTGTGGCTGCGTCCCAACATTATAGTCCGGTATGTGACGTTTGAGTGTCTGTCGCCAGCTGTCATTCAGAAATGTGGCAAATAAAGTAAACCATATCTACAGAAGCGAATACTCAGCTTGTACACCATGCACTGGGAATAATCCTCAGTTTTCATGATACGTTGTTAAATTCGGCACTGGCACAGTAAAACAAACATCACATTCTTAAATGAAATCTTAACTTTGATAATATGTTCACCCGCTATCTTCTGCCGAACACAGCATGCAAGGCGGAAGCTGGCAGCGTGGAATTGTAATAAGAACAGGATATTTTGAACATAAAAGCACCGTTTGGGCGTCACATGTAAGCCGAATTTCTTTAAATGTCATCACGCAGAAAATGCGGTGCTATCGTGTACTCTAGGAATCCCCTGACTGTCTATACCCTCGTCAGCTTTAAATCGGGGCCGTTTTGAATGAAGTTTGGAGTTGTGTCCACCGTGCAGGAGTACGGGACGGACTGGCACACACAGGCTGCCAGCCGGTAAATGGGTCTTCAGTCCCCCTGGTGGTGCGTGAGTATCCGGACTCCATGCCCCGGTGTGTGTGTTACCGCAAGTGGCCGGGGGGGGTGAAAGTTGTTGAGTTGGGGGCTCTTGGGAAAGCAGGCCTACAGAGCTGCCCCCCTTCCGTTCGTCACACGGGACGGCGGAAGGCCAAGTTGAACTTGAAGCCTCCGTCTCCCGGTTCTGTGTGTGCGCGCGTGCGCGTACGAGCGCGTGCGTATCTGTATGTGAGTGTGTGTGTGTTAGTCAGCAGAAAATGGCCGCAGTTGAAGCCAGCGGGTTGACTTCGAATGACAGACCGACAGAGGGCCTGCTATCCCGGCGCACAGTTTGAGCAGAGAGCCGCTCGCATGCATACAGGCAGCTGGAATGACGAAAGCAGCTCTGATAGAGAGCTCCTGAACGAGAGAAAGCAGCTCACATAGCACAAACAAGAATAAAACCTTTCAGAAGCTGTTTCTCCATCACTTTGCCTACGTCACACAAGACGCCACACATAATTCATGTCACTTGTTAACTGTGAGGGTGAAGACTTTTTCTGTGCCTTAAATTGGATTCTTTGTTCAATATTAGAACATCTGGCTTTAAATATCAGAAGAGTCAAACATTATGCCATTAATTAGATAAAGACAATCAGTGAAAGAAGTATTATTAACATTGAAGTAAACTTTAAGGGTGTGTTTAAACTTTCTGATTCATTACGATTATTTGTAGTGAGTAGGTACAAATGAATTATGGTGTTTTTCATAACTGCTGCCACGAAAAGCCAATGATCAGGGTATAATATCCTGTAATAAGTGACTAGGTCTATAAGGTCATATTTTACTTGCGTTACTTATATAGATGTTGACTGAATCTGTGACAAAGCCATTTTTGAACTGCGAGGCTGGTTAACGGCCGTGTTAATTGGTCACGTGACGGGACATATACCACATGTGTCAGTTCAACTTGAAACTGTTCTTTTGTCATGTTGAACTGGTGTGTATTGTCTTGATGTGTCATACGTGTAGTTTACATGAATCTGTCTGCGTGTTTCATTCGCCATCATCGTTCTGCATGTGTGACTGTTGTGAGTGGCAACCTGATGATAGGCGAGCTATAACTGACAATTCAATTCAGTTTAATTGGTCAGGTGAAGTTGACATGAAAGTTTCAGGAAATGTTGTCAAAGTATCAAATATAATTACAAAATAATAAGATTGTATTAACACATTTCATTAATAAACTCTTCGGTTCTATAATAAAATAGTAAAAGTAATAAATTTGCAGTTAAAGTTATGCCTTAAGTCGTGCTGGATACCAAAACTTTATAATTTTTATGTCACTGATGAAAATTCAAGTATTATAAATATCCTTTGGTGTAATTTGGCACCAGAGAATAAATCTAATCATTTTTATGAACTTTATTATGATAACAGCCAGCATAAAATTGGGATAAATACATTTACTCTATAGTCCAAAGCTGCTATGACTTGAAACATGTCCAGCTGCTGAAACATAAACCTGAAGATCTTAAACATAAGTGTCACATTGTGTTTTAAAGGATTTTAAATTTTTATGTTGTGAAAATCCTATGAATAGCCTATGTAAGAATGTAGCTGAAAAATAAAAGTATGGATTTGTTTCCGTTCCAGGTAAACAGTGAACATGTGAATGTGGTTTTGGCGCAGATGGAACCTTGTACAGTCACTTTTTAGCTTCGGGAAGTGTGGAAATGATTAATTCTACTGGCAGAATTCACTTAGAGCTGCACTATTGTAGCTGGATGGTTGAAGTCGGTGTGTGATTTATTTATACACAGTCCAGTCACATCCGTTTTCTTACCCCAAAGTGTTACAGTGTATACTATTTAAAGCATGTAAACTGCATCATCTGTAATTCTGCATTGAATGAGTCTGACACAGTTTTTAGAACAGTATGACACTGTGGGAAGAGCAGACAGTTAAAACTGAGTAGTCTACTGTAAATCACGTGTGTAGAGAGATCCATTTGGCGCAGATGTGTCACCGTTCATATAAAGACTGAGTGGAGTGTTTATAAGGCGGTTTTAAACCCACAGAGCGGCCTGTGTTGCGGTGAGTGTCGACCTAAAATGCTCCTGACATGAGCTCCAGCACAGTGTGGGTAGGCTGTGCACTCCAACACAGTGTGGGTAGGCTGTGCACTCCAACACAGTGTGGGTAGGCTGTGCACCCCAGCACAGTGTGGGTAGGCTGTGCACTCCAACACAGTGTGGGTAGGCTGTGCACCCCAGCACAGTGTGGGTAGGC
>JAQQAE010017253.1:0-11526 GCA_029823295.1 Pseudamia nigra
GGGTTCTCCTCGACCCGTCCTCCTGCGTGTCAATTTCATTGGGGTCCAGCTGGTCAATTCCATGTTGTTTGGGTTTTTAGGGGAAAACTCTGACAGAGGATGAGCAAAACACACAGACAAAAACATGGGACCTAAGAAAAATGTCTCTCTGTCTCATCCTCCTCCGCTAAGTGTCTTTATAAATCAAGAAATGTGCACGTATGGGTGTGTAACACATACAGTACTTTATATGGGAGTTTTCATGGGTCCAGAACGGGTTAATTGGTTTTACATGTATTCCTATGGAAAAACTTGCTCCGGCTGATGAATGATTCGCCCAAAGAACATGATGCCGGAACTGATTAAATTCGTTAGCCGGGGCACCACTGTATTAATCAGGTTTAAAAAATTAACCAAATAGAACATAAGAACAACAGAAAAAAACAAAAAAAATCCAAAATAATAAGCATAAATGAACAAAATAATCAGAGATGAACAATAGTAAACAAAAAAATGAGAAAATGAACAAAATAATAGAGAACATAAACGATAATCAATAAAAATGCATAAAATTATTAAGAATTTTTTTTTTTTTAATTCAGAAAATTAACCAGACGCCCAAAGAAGTCTCAAAAAGAAGTAAAAAATTAGATACTGTACTAAACCAATAAAATAAACCAAAATGAACAAAACTGAACAAAATCAGCAAAGAGATTATCAATACGAAACAAAAAATAAGAAAATGAACAATAATGAACAAAAATGTAGCAAATAATTTTGAAAATCAAAAAAAAAACAAGAAAATTGACAAAAAGTGACAAGAATTAACCCATCAATGAACAAAACTGTAATTATCTGTGTCAAACAATGGTTTTTGCAACATAACTGTGAATTTAGAATGCCCCCCCTCCCCACATCATGTGAATCCCACCATCGGCCAGGTGATAATCTGTCCTCTACTTTTTAGGGAGGCTCTGTCTTCCTCCTGAGACCCCAGATGGGATGACGTTGTTCCCCAGCAAGGACGTGTACCGAGTGGGGGAGTCTGTGGGTCTGAACTGTGACGAACCTGGCCTGGCCCCCCTCCCACGTGGGTTCTACAGGTGTGGAGAGAGCCTCACCTGGGACCCACCCTTACCTGCGGACCTCCGCTGCACTGATGGTACAATAATACATCCAGGTGGAGGCCATGGGGCCATCGTTCTAGAGACACAAAAAATGTTTGCCCCCTTTGTTCATGTTCTTAATTTTTTGGCAACTTTTGTAAATTATTTTGTTGATTTTGTTTATTAAATGTGCACTTTGTTAATTTTGTTCACTATTTTATTTTATTTTAATTATTATTTGTTCTTTTTCTTGTTGGTTTTTGCCTTTTTTCACATTTGTGTCAATGCTAGGTTGATATTTAGTTCATTTTTGTTGATTTGGCTTATGAAATTCTTATTTAACTCATTTTTGGTTATTTTATTCATTACTTTATTGTTTTTGCTCATTTTGTTGACTTTTTAATTTAATTTCTGTGATTTTTCTTACCAATTTGTCTGATTATTTTGTCAATGTTTTACCAATTTCTCTGATTATTTTGTTCATTTTTATTCATTTTCTTGATTATTTTGTCCATTTTTATTTATTTTCTTGATTGTTTTGTTCACTTTTACTCATTTATTTGATTACTTTGTTCATTTTTACTCATTTACTTGATTATTTTGTTCATTTTTACTCATTTACTTGATTATTTTGTTTATTTTTATTCACTGTGTTGATGATTTTATTTAGTTTTGTGTCATTTCTGTGGTTTTACATTTCGTCCATTTTAATTCATCAAATGCTTAGTCTGGTAACATTTTTAAATTAATTTTGTTGGTCTATTTTCAATTCATTTTAATTAAAATAATTTCATGAGAATGATGGCCCAGTGCTAGCATCTGTGAGCTCAATGAGGATCGGATTGTGTTGCCTTAGCTTTGGAGATCACATCATTTTACTGGGACTTTTTTTAGATTATCATGGAAAATTTTTCAGTCATAAATAGGAGACACAATTTGTTACTTCCATTCCTGAACAAATTGTGCTTTTACTGCACAAGTTTAAACAAAGCCATGGAATGTCAAAGCCCCTGCCCACTTTGGGAAACTTTATAGTTTTGTCGCGGAAACTGATTTCTGTGTGGCCCTCCTTGAATCTCCACCTTGTCATGGTGGAGGGGTTTGTATGCGTGAGTGATCCTAGGAGCTATGTTGTTGAGGGCAATTTGCCCTTGGTAGAGTCTCCCAAGGCAAACTGGTCCTAGGTGACGGGTCAGATTGAGAGCAATTCAGAAGACCCTTATGACTATGCCTTCCTGTGGGCCCACCACCTGCAGGAAGGGTCAGAAGGGTCTGGTGCTGTGTGGTTTGGGTGTCAGCCGAACGTGGGAGTCTGGGTGGTCTAATCCCTGGTTGCCAACACTAGCTCCAACTGGGAGGAGGCCTTGGGGCAGACCCAGGACACACTAGAGGGACTATGTCTCTCGGCTGGCCTGGGAAAGCCTGGGGGACCCCCCAGAGGAGCTGGAGGAGGTGACTGAAGAGAGGGAAATCTGGGCTTCTCCACATAGGCTGCTTCCCCTGAGACCCTGACCAGGATAAGCGGTAGATGATAGATGGTATTATATCTGTGTGTATCTGGTTCAGAATCACTGATTCTGTAAACTTGACCCCCAATCTTCAAATAAAGATTTACTTAAAAGTTTGATTTATTTATTAGTCTGTACTAAATGTCATAATAGGGACAGCACATTTTATGTACAATATGAATATAATATGAGTGAATTTATGTCCTGTTTGCAGAGAAACCGTTTGTCCCGGAGAATCGCTGTGGTCCAGGACAGAAACTGCAAAACTCTGAATGTGTTTGCATCGAGAGAGAAAGCTGTCTGTGAGTTTGTCTTTCACTCCTTCTTTCCCTTTTCTTTGTGCCTTTACCTTCACAGTTTTTCTTTTCTTCTAGTTGTTTCTTTTCCTTTTTCTTTCAGTGGTCTTTAACATGTTCCTGTTTTCTTCACCATTTTTTTTGTTGGAAAAAAACAATTAAACATGGTATTAAAAATAATAAAGCCTGATAAAAAGGGGTGGTGCAGCAGTGCAGCGGTTAGTGCAGCCTGTGGGGCATTTCTGTGTGGAGCTGGCAGAGACAGTTCTCAACTACAAATATTATTATATTACAAATAAAATGACTCAAGTAAAAGTACTCATAAAGATAATTACTGTACTTGAGTAAGTGTAAGAAAGTACCTTATAAAAAATAACAAATTGCATTAAAACAAGTATTTTCATTGTTTCTTTTATCTTCTTGATTATTTGATTTTTTTTAATTTTACAGTCACAGTGAAATCACCTGCTTCAGTGACTGGATGGAAATAAAACCTGCAGGGTCTCAGCCCTACGTGGCACAAGTTTGACGCACCTGACTTAGGTTACCATATTTTCCGGGTAAAAAGTTGCTCCAATATGTTAGTTGCACGAGCCAAAAAATGCATAATAAAGAAGAAAAAAACGTGTACTAGTCGCTCTGCAGAACAGGTCGCATCTGTTCGGGGAATCCACGCGGCCACGCGCTTGACAGAGAGCTCGCGGCTCGTCTCCTCTAGCGGCTGTCAGTGTGACGTACACCCCGTAGTCGAATTTATTGAAAATACAAGTTGCTCCGATGTATTTGTCGTTCCCCTCGCCAGACTATGCAAAAAAAAAACGCAACTTTTAATCCGGAAAATACAGTAATTGGACTGTGACTGTGAATGGCTGTCTGTCTCTACATGTCAGCCCTGTGACGAATTGGGGCCCCCTCCAGGATGTACCCCGCCTTGGTCCTAAAGTCAGCCCTGATAGGCTCCAGCACACTTGACCCTTGCGAGGATTTAGGAGGAGAAGATGGATTAATAAGTGTCAGGGCATCTTTAACCCATCCAATAAAAACCAATAGATTAATTTTTTAAAAGTATATCATCAGAAATAATGCTGAGTCATAAAAACCTGATTTCATTTTTCCATGACGTTAGTAAAAAATAATGTTCAAACATGCTGACATGTGACTGCTATTGTGTTTGTGCAGCTCCCATTCAGACAGACTGTGTGTCCTCAACACAGACCTGGACGTCAGCGTGTCCATGTCCCTCTGCTCCTTCCAAGCCGGCCGTTGTCACGGCGACCCTCTCTTCTATGTCAGTGACCATGCGTGTGACTCCACCGATCCGTCTGTACTGGAGTGGGCCAAGTTTAGAGCCCAGATGTCCTCCAAAAGCTCCAGTCAGGAAGCCTGTGGTATGGACACCTGTTACGAGTGGGAGACCTGCTCAGGTGAGTCTGAATCGATAAATATTTGAATGTTTTCATGGTTTTCTGAAAATGCAGATAAATGTCAGCAGGGTTAGACTATTGCTTTAGTACGTCAGCTCAGACATAAGTTAAAAATGCTCCGTTACTGTAGATGTACTTGAATTGTTTTTTCAGGAAAAATATACTTCTGAGAGTCACTATTTTACAGAGTACTTTTTACTCTGACCCGGTTACATTTGTGATTTAAAAACGTCTACTTAGTTACATTTGATCACAGCTGAGGTAAAAAAGCTTGAAGTGAAAAAAAATCAATCAGATGTACACAGACAAAATAATTGAGCAAATTAACAAAATGAATAAACTGAGTAACACAACAAGCAAAAATATGCAAAAATGATCAACAAAATGACAAAATGGGATATAAAATGGACAAAATCATCCAAAAAATGACCAAAACTGAGCCAAATGAGGAGATCAATTCTAAAATATGAAACGTAACAAGCATAAATGAATTATAGAATCCAGAAATTGAGCAAAAGTCAAAAAAATAAGTGAGAAAATGAGCAAAAGTATTAAAATGAGGGGTTTGCGTGCCTGAGTGATCCTAGGAGCTATGTTGTTAGGGGCAATTTGCCCCTGGTAGGGTCTCCCAATGCAAATTGGTCCTAGGTGACAGGTCAGACAAAGAGCAATTCAGAAGACCCTTGTGACTATGTCTTCCTGTGGGTCCACCACCTGCAGAGAGGGTCGTAAGAGTCCCGTGCTGTGTGGTTTTGGTGGCAGCTGAAGGCAGGGGCCTGGGTGGTCTAATCCCTGGTTACCAAAACTAGCTCCAACTGGGAGGAGGCCCTGGGGCAGACCCAGGACACACTGGTGGGACTATGTCTCTCGGCTGGCCTTGGAACGCCGGGGGGACCCCCCCAGAGGAGCTGGAGGAGGTGGCTGGGGAGAGGGGTGTCTGGGCTTCTCTGCTTAGGCTGCAGACCCTGACCAGGATATGCTGAAGATAATAGATGGATGCCTATGAGAATTGAAGTGCTGTGCTATTTAAAAAAATGTTTTTGTTTGGTGAAAACACTATGAAAAGCTAGAATGATGTTTTCAGAGGTAATCTTTGTTATATCAAATTTCGTCTGTAAAGCCTGGGAGGCAGAATGTTTTATTTAGGACCAGAATGTGAGGGAAACCTCTTGTATGACATTCTGCTGGACGGCTGTCACGCTGTATTGCGGTGTCTCACAAACCCAATATGGATTGGAGACTGTTCATGACACAGTCAAATCAAGTAGATAATGCTTGATGAAGGATTACTGAGTCAGTAATGCATTCAGCATTAGTTTACCCATAAGGCCACTGATTGACTGTACTCACCCCCTTTGTCAATATATGGTAATTTCTGCCATTTGACTCCAAAGTGGTAACCAGGATGTCACAATTAGGTCAATTAGTCTCCAAGTGGCAATTCAAAAACCAGTGGGTGACATCCTAATTATTCTTTCAGGATTACTTTGTCAATTTACTCTGTTTTAAGCTGCTTAGAGAATAAATTGACACCAGTCTCCAAGCAGCTTCAAATATGCAACAATTCATTTAGAAACAAATGTGTCCACGCGATCTGTTCGTCCCCAGGTGATTTATGACTGTAACTCTTTGTGTCCTCAGCCATTCTGAAGTGTGATTGTAAAGTTGCTCGTGACTGTCCCAGAGATGGACCACGTGCGTTCTGTGTGAAGCTGATCCGGTCTGGGTCAGAGAGGACTCTCAACTTGGATGTGTGCTCCATCGCCGCCCTCAGATGTGCCCAGTATGAGGTCCAGATACTCAACGAAGGCACCTGCGAATCCAGATAATCATCCCATGTTGGAAAAACAGAGATAAAGTACAGTTAAATATAAATCTGTTAAACTGTTACATGTAAAGTCTATAAAATGTACTGCTATTTTCATTGCACATTCTAGAGGTCAAGACATCTTATACTTTTTTTCTGTCTTATCACTCTTTTAGTTGAAAAGTAGCAGGTGTGCATGAAAGAAATAAAGATAATATGAGAAAAATTATCTTGTTGCTCTTTTTGAAATGTTTTAATCAATCCATATAACACAATGGCAAAATGTTAAACTATGAAAGCCACATATTTTTAAACGTATTTCCGTGAGAGCCATATAATATTTTTAACACTAAATACAACTAAATGTGTGAATTTTTAAGTGAAACCTACAATTCAAGAGTGTAATAAGTCTCTCAATTTATTCTTTTTAATAACGTTGTGATACTGAAGCAAACCGATAAACAAAATACTTCTTACCGTTAATGCGACTTCTGGTGTTGCGTGCTTTTGCTAACGGCCTTGTAGTCTGCTTGATATGCAGTGAGGTGAAGCTTCACGCAGGCGTTGAAGTTTTCAATTGTTAAACATGATGAAACTTGATGTTTTTCAGATTTGAGAATGACTGCTCACAAGGATATTTTGACGCAAATGTAGCATGGCGCGTGTCGAAGTGTCTCTTTATATTTGACAGTTTCATCAATGAAATTTTATCAATGCATATTTAGACACTATTAAAAACCTGCTCTGTCCACGAAGGTGAATCCTCTGTCCATTCGTGTTGAAATGTATGATACTCCTCTTTTTTTTTTTTTTGACATCTTCATCGTCAAAAGGGTTTGCTTTCGCACTGTACGTGTCGGCGCCGACACATTTGCACGTCACTGAGGCGGGAAGGCGAGCCCCGAGCGGGCTCTCGCTTCTGGCATCAAGTGTGTGGCCGTCCTGCCGCTTGCGACCCGATCCGGGGACAGTGGCAGGTGGGGAGTTTGAGTGAAGCGGTACACATATCAAATGGTAATGCAGATGTCCTAAGGCAAGCTCAGGGAGGACACAAACCTCCCACGAAGGAGAAGGGCAAAAGCTCACTTGATGTAGATTTTCAGTAAGAATACAGACCATGAAAGCGGGGCCTCCGTGTTAACATGTTCGGTATTAAAGGGATTTATCCAATAAAAATAGAGTTTTGGTGTCGGACCCTCCCTTGTAGCCCGAAGGACAGCTGGGATTGGCTCAGCCCTGAGCAGGTGCGGTAGAAAATGAATGGATTAAAATTATTCATTAGCTATCGTGTTAAGAAATGTCAGCTAAGATTTATCTGCGAGCCAGATGCAGTCATCAAAAGAGCCACATCTGGCTCGCAAGCCATAGGTTCCCGACCCCTGCTGTAGATGGTGGATTTTCCAAATCTGAGAAATTTTAGCATAAGGAACATTTTTCTGAAATTGTTCCACAATTTTTAGACACAATTTGTGACAGATTGTTGAACCTCTGCCCCTCTTCACATCTGAGAAGCTCTGTCTCTATAAAAGTCTCCTTTTAAACCCAGACATGTGACTGATCTGTTACTGGTTAAACTAGTTACATGTTAGTGACCTGTTACCAGTTAAACTAGTTAGTGTCAAATGTAACAGCAACAGAAGGAAAAACCTTTTTTGTTTGCATTTTTTTCTACTGTTTCATAATTTCTGAGTTTAGTACAGACGACTAGTATAAATTTAGATTAATTTAATCTTAAATGTTTTTTCAGGGATACACAACTGTAAGGATTATGTCAGACCTACGTGGTCGAGAATCTAACACGTTTACTGGTCTTGTTTTAAGACACGTCCTCATTATAGTCCTTATTAGTATAACTTCTGCAGCAGAGAATTAGTCAAAACACTGGATATCAATGTTAATGGATCTAAATGATAATACAGTCATTTTATGGTGGATTTAGTAAATTGGTTGGACTAAATAATAGTATGAACGCTGTATTTAAGATTAATGTGCAATGAAAAACTAATGAATGAGGATAAATATTTTTAAAACTCCATTTCCCATCAGGCTTTGCAGCAGCGGGACTTCACTTGTTGCCTGGCAACGCCTCTAAATTGACAAGGTCCCAGGAAACCACAACAGAGTCGCGGTAGCGTTATTCTAGCTAAATTTAAATTCTAATGGTGAATTAAATTCGGCACAGTGCGGTGTTTAGTGTAATTTGTATAAAGTATTGTCTTGATTTAGAACAACTTACGGAGTAATTTATAACTTTCCGTTTAAAAGACATTTACTCGTCGAAATAAACGTTAGACTCGACACACTTATCGAATAAAACCTTAGCTACTTTCAACATCTGTTCTGCGGGATCATTCATCTGTCTCATATTTCGGATAAAAGTGCAGAGCAACCGATCATTTTAAAAAAATGTCCTCAGAAAACGAATCTGCCGCTGCCGAAGACGCTGAAAACACAGAGATTCCACAAGAAGTCACCGAAAGTAAGTAAACCTCACAGTACTTTATACGTATACTCCACCACACATAGTACATGTTTTACTGAAGTACTCATTTATTTGATATCTGAAATTACTGGTTAATTGTGTTCTACATGAAACATGGCTTTTTATGATACCATACCATACCAACTTTATATAATATATGACTGCACTGTAAAAAAAACTGAGAAAGGAGTGAATTAATATTTAGTAAATAGCTGTAACAAATATACATGAAGTAGTAAGTCATATTAAACATAGTTCAGTTAATTTGTTTTGAAGAGTTTATAAAGTTTGATCAGAATGTATTGTATTGAATAGACTATGATGATAAAACGATAAATATAAAGTTGTGTGTAGTTGTTACCCTAACCCTACATTATTGAAGTAAACCTGAAAATTTGGCCCTAAATGATGTGTTTTACACATATATACATGATTTACATGATAATACAGCTCGTCCTAAGAAGTAACACATTGAGTCTTATTCTTTTGCGACTCAAAAAAAGAGTCCCAGTGTTGTCTACATATTATCAGCCTTTCCACAACAAATGTTTGCACCCAGGGGCAGATATCTGGCAGTAGTAGCCTGAACAGGACCTTCGGATACAATAAATACCATGGTTGGCTGTGGGTCAGTGAAGTCAACAAGTTTGAAGAATAGTTTTTTTTTATTTTTTTATTTATTGACAAAGATTACAACCTGACGTAATTATCTGTGGGTTTTTTTTTTTGCTATTGGATGGTAGCTTTTTTGTAACATTTGTAATCAAAACATATTTCACAGAAATTAAATGCATAAATGTAGCATTTTTTAGCCTTTATAATAACCTCAGTATTTGAAGTATTTGTGACAGCTCTCCTTTGTCTTTCTCAGATACTGAGCAGGAGGCAGACGAATCAAAGAAGCCGCTTCCTGACAACATGTACTACGAATACGAGCAGCTTCACTCCAAGCCGTTCATTACACCCGACTCTGAAATCCCAGAAAACTTTCTGCACCTCTCGTATCCTCCTCTGACACCCAGTGAATATATTGCAGTACTGTTATTTCTACACAGGTCCTGAATATGACTCAACACAATAAATCGATGTTTTCATCATCTGACGTGTTATTTTGTTACATCTTTTTTGTTGTTTTTATCCATCCATCATTTTCGCTTATCCTGGTCAGGGTCACGGGGGCAGCAGGATAAGCAGAGAAGCTCCCCCAGCTCCTCTGGGGGGTCCCCGGGTGAGAGAAAACCTGCAGGGTCTCAGACCTCCATGACATGTGTTTGATATTTTTGTCTTGGATTGAATGTGTTCAGATTGCACACATGGTCTTTATTTCGATTTAATGCTGAAAAAATAATTTTGTAGCTTGAAAATGTATATGTTGAGCATCAATGATGAAAAATAACTTTTTTGCTGTAGGAACCCCTTTATTTTATTCATATTATGTTAGACAAAGCAGAGGTTTGTGGAAATGCATCATAAAATTATGATGTATCACATGCAAAAGTTAAACTTGAAAATGAATGAAAAGCATTTTCGCCCTCAGTCAGCAGAGATAGGCTCCAGCGCCCTCCCTGACCCTTGCGAGGATTAAGGGGTAGAAAATGGATGGATGGTTGCTTCATTTAATTTGCTGGACAGTTTTCTGCCTTTGCTGCATCTGTTTGTCAGTTATTTTGGATTTTAGTGAGAACATTCATCCCTAACATTTTACTGTTCAGTCATTCTTTTGGTTACGACTCTGGGCGCAGAGCAAACCTGCAGCTGCTTGACGAACAGACTCTGGCCTTTATAGCAGGGAATCTGCTTGTCCTCCTGGATATCACCTCCAAAAAGCAGAGATACCTCCGGTCCTGCAGCGGCAAGGGAATTGGCTCCTTCACGGTAAGATTCGAGACACAGGAACTGAAAATCAGAGTCAAATGGACACTCTGGCTCTGGAGTGAGATGATCCTGACGTGCGGTTGCTGATTGTGGACCGGTTCTATTGTTTGTTGTTGTATTTCTGCTCTTTTCTTTTGTCTCTCCTCTGTCCACTAACCCCAACCGGTTGAGGCAGATGGCCACCTCCCCAGGCCCTCGTTCTACTGGAGGTTTTTCTCCTCTCTTAAAGGAAGTTCTTCCTTCCCTCGTTACCCTTGGCTTGCTCTCAGAGGTTCTGTCGGGTTTGCTCTCTGTGTCATCTTTGAAACTTCAGCCTTGAATAGTGAAACTTCTAGAGAGAATCTTGGATTATGATTGGCACTAATACACACTGATAAGTGAATATAACTCTGTATTTTATTGAGTTGGTATGATTTTTTAATTCTCATACAAGCATGTGCATGTGATAAAACATGAAGGCACGGTGATCACGTGCATTTTTACTTGGCTTTGGCAACCTTCCTCACTCTTACAGTCAGGACTGAAAATAGATATTGGAACCTTCATAATTTAGTTTAATATCTCCTCATTTTTGTTTATTTTCCTGATTATTCTTTTCATTTTCTTGATTACTTTGTTATTTTTTGTGCATTTTCTTAATGATTATATTCGGTTTGTTGATACCTACATTCATTGCTGTTGGTTTTTTTGATTATTTAGGCTTGTTTTTGTGTTCACTTATTTCATTGTCTTCATTTCTGGGAATTTTTTAATTATTTTGGGTTTTTTGGTCATTTTTTGATTATTTTGTTCATTTCTTGCTCATTTTGTGTTCATTTTCCTTGTTACCTTATTTTGTTGACTTTGCACTGAATCTGACAATGGAACACATCCTGGTGCATCTTATTATCTCTTACATTTAAAGAGTAAAATTTGAAAATGCTCTGAAATAATGATTTGTTTACATTAATAATAAAATAATAATAATAATAATTCACCACATCCATAAATCTCCTGTTTGGTCTTCCTCTAGACCTTCTGCCTGGCAGTTCCAACCTCAGCATCCTACT